>JANRGW010021864.1:0-12413 GCA_024733675.1 Psilopsiagon aymara
GCAGGGATGGGGCAGCCACAGCTTCTCTGGGCACCCTGTGCCAGCGCTCAGCACCCTCACAGCGAAGAGCTTCTGCCTAAGGGCTCATCTCAGTCTCCCCTCTGGCAGTTAAAGCCATTCATTCCCTTTGCTCTGTCCCTACAGGCCCTTTGTCCAAAGCCCCTCTCCAGGTTTGCTGCATCCCCTTTAGGCACTGGAGCTGCTCTGAGGTCTCCCCTTCAGGAGCCTTCTCCTCTCCAGGCTGAACCAGCCCAACTTGCTCAGCCCAGCTCCAGAGCAGAGCTGCTCCAGCCCTTGCAGCATCTCTGTGGACTCACGCCACTTTCCCTCTTATGTTGGGGGCTCAGAGCTTTATTCTCAGTGGCAACTGATTGTTAGGAAATAAATGACTGAAATAATAATAAAAAGTGAGGGGTTTTTTTAAGAAACATCAACTTTTTGTTTTAAAACTACAAACTCTTGCATTTACCAACGCGATTCACACGTTTGATCCTTAAACCCAGTTCACAAGTGCAACATCTGTGGAGTTGCTATGGACCTGCAGGGGGAAGGAGGCAAATCCAGCACTGAAGTCCAGTGACTTGGGTTCAATTCCCACATCAGTTACACATTTCCTGTGTGAAACTGGGCAAGTCAGATCGTCTGTGGGACGAGTTAGTCCCCGTTTCTAAACTAGGGATACTTCCTTATTTCACAGATGTGCTGTGAGTCATCCATTAATGTCTGTCAGACCCTCGGATACTACGGGAAAGGAGAGACTCACAGAGATAAACAAGGATCTATATAACTAGAAACAGATGGGAAGACATCCAGGGGACTTTCTCTGCTCCTTGAAAAGTCAAGGATGGGATGCTGTGCTTGTTAACTTTCCCTTATACCCCACATAGTATCAGCAACTTCCCTTCTCCCATTTCCAGGCACCAAAGGGCACCAATAGCCGCACCACGAGGAAAGCAAACAAACAAAAGCAACTCTCATTTTGCTAGCAAGGCATGTGCAATGGGTTAATGTAACTCACAACTTAAAACAGTTTCTCCAGAAAAGTGTTTGTGTCAGAACAGAGTAATTATTGCAAAATCTGCATATTTTAGAGCTAAATATTCCCAGAAATAGCACCATTGAAACTAGAAGGAAAAACAAAACTGAAGCAACAAGCACTGTGCAGCCTAGGAAGCATCCCCAGCACAGCAGAGATCTCCAGACCATGAACCCAAATATGGCAAACAGCCACTGACAGCTCCCTTCCTAATGCTAACACAAATGCAGAAGACACAGCAGCTTCTTCCTACCTTGAAGGTCAACACTCAGCTCTGCATCCTTTGGTAACAGTATTAAGGCAGATCAAACTCTTGCACACAGCCTCACGCTCGCTGCCTGGACCAGCTCTGGGCTGCTCCATTTCCATCATTAAGAGCAGCAGGGATTTGAAGCCAGGCTGCCGCAGACATGAATTGCATGCCAATATACCACTCATTCCAGAGGGTTTGTTGGGTGTTTTTCACATTGTTAATGAAACTAATCCTGTTTTCTTGCTACCAAAACTCAAGAAACCCAAGTTCTCTTGCAGTGTTCAAGCCGACTCTCAAGAACCATTCAACGCTTGTGACTATGAAGAGGGATTCTGTGCATCACCGTCACACCTCCTCCTCAGGATTGCAGAAATCTCTGCTGCTTTCACTTCTCACATACTCACTGGCGTAAGAAAGTCATTAGTTTTGAAACTACTGCTGCATAATGATACTTTCAAAATCCATCTGAATTGAACACTCCAGATCTGCCAAACCAAGAGTGGGAAGCCAGCTATCGGCAAGATGGAGATTCTTTCCAAGGTAACATGTTTTGCATACAGCTAAAGCAGTAATTGCCTTTCCCCAGTAATACGTTCCCCCTGCTGAGACTTATGGTTAAACTCATGTATTGAGAAACCTTCCAAAACGTTTGTACATAGTTTCAAACCACAGGAGTGGAAAAAAAAAGAAAGGAAGGGACAACCACAGTTCAGATGGAGTTTATGACTTGTGCTCAATCTCATAATTGCGGGGTGAATCAGTGGGGAATGAGGTTTGAGTCAATACCACACTCCCTGGTCTCATGGGCAGCAAGCTTTGTAGAGATCAGCTGAAAATGGTTTCCCCTTGACCCTCCCCTAACTTGCTGATGAACCTCACCTCAGAGACTGCCTTGCCTTTCTTCAGTGGATACACACAGCCATTTCTGGATGGTCATGCACAATAGTCACTGCACACTGCCTGCTCATGTCTTCACTTGCCTGGTGCAAAATCCAAGTGGACAATGGAGCGTGGAGGTATAATGCAAAACCCAGGCAGATATAGGGAGTGTCACAGGTTATTTTACTGTATCAGTAAAATCTTGCTTCAAGATGAAGCTCAGCCTTCTGCAGAGAGCAGACACAAAGCCTACACACTGAGTTGGTGCGAGGTCCTTCCATGTCACTGGCCCTCAGGGTCAGAAAATTGATCCTGATTCCTTTTATTTTCTGATGTAAGAGTTGTCTCAGTTGCTCTGAAGTTGGAGGGTGGAGGTTTGCATCTGCAGCTAGTCACTACCCTACTTCTTCTGCCCTGAGGAACTGACTCCTTGCACTGTCTGGTGAACTCGAGGGCTGGGACGAAGCAGAAGGAAGTGCACTACAGGAAGCTGAACAAAGACAGATGAACCACAATGGAGGTCAGGCTGACAAAATGTTAAGAAACAGGTAACAGGCCAAATTTCAGACCTCACACTCAGTGCTGTCTTCTTGTAGCAGGCTCCAGTTTGAAAAGACCTGTAAGAAGCTGCTGTGATGAGGAGGGGATCCTACCCAGACCCATGGCCCCCTTGAAGCAAGGTTGGTCTGCAGACAAAAGCATGGGTCATGAAGTTGCTGCTTTGCATGTGTAGGTGCCTGGGCTCACTACAAGCATTTTTCAAGCCCCATGCAAATACATACTAGACCCAGAACCACGCAGCAGGCAGAGTGCCTCATCTGTCTTTGATGTGCATCACCGTAGCCCAGCAGTGATTTTAGCACTCAGTGGGGGAAAAAAATGGACCCCAAATCGACTACCAAACTGGAAACGAGCTTGTCTCAGCACTTTCTGTGTTTCGTTTCAGCCTACAATGACACACAGCAAGTGCCAGGTCCTGGTTCCTACTTGCACATCTGGACTGTGCTGTCCAAAAGGGATCAATTTGGAACCTCTTCTCTTGTATACTTCAGGAGAACAACTAATGGAGTAAGGGTTACCTAGCAGGCAAGCCTGCAGCTACTACATTAGATGCTGAGTTAATCACTATGCAAAAGAGTACTGAATGACAACAAAGAGGCAGCAGCAGTGAGGAAGTCATGACTGTGTGTAACAATGAAATTCATTTCTATTCCTTGCAGAGTATTCTCCAGTGCTCCATACATAGATTTTACCATCCATGATTTTGACCCCACAGCAGACTATGTAACTCCTATATGGTTTTGCTTCATAAGGATGCAGTTGGTTACTGCAGAGGTTGAAGCCATTCCGCAACAGGGAAAATGAGGAATTTTGGTGTACTTAACAAATGTAAGACAGGCTACTTGTGGCTGATTGCAGAAGTGACCAGGCAAGAAGGACTGAAAGAGCATTCAGGCAGGAGGGTGCTGCCTTGACCATGCAGGAGTATGTGCTGTGCAAGGTCCAGCATCATGGAGAACACGTTCTTCTGCCCGCCCTCAGGATGTACTTGCAGCACAGAGCTGGGTCACTGATGTTGCCTGTAGGGCACAGCAGGTTTGTAGGACTGAGCAAAACCAAATGAGGAATTTGAAGACAATGAGACCAATTAAAAGAAACTTTTAACATGCAAATTCCATCTTTGCTCCTTGATAATTTTACTCTTTGAGCTATTACATAAACTGCTTTTTGTCTCGTCCACAATAAAGCAGAAGCAATTAAGCAAAATGCAATGAAACTTAAGCCAAATAAAATTAAAACAGACTCCAAGATTATTGTATAAACTCACTAAAATGACAAAGTGATCTTTCAAGCTGACATCACAAAAACCTTCCAGTTTGCATTGAATACAGAAGCAAGAAAAAGAAATGCTATGGAAAACATCCCCATGCAAACATCTCTCACTGGGAGTGGAGCTTTCTGGTGGCTGCGAGCTGCATTATCATTTATCCTCCCGCAGATTTATAGTCCAAGATCACAATAAGGCTCCCTCTCTTTATACAGTCTTAGCAAAATGGGGCAATGAAGCATCCACTCCTGAATGCATTTGCACCTCTGTTCATATCCATATTGACATTGAACTCTGCAATAACACACAATGCTCAACCAACTCGGGAGGGATATGGGGCTGTTGGAGCAAGTCCAGAGGAGGCCACAGAGATGCTGCAAGGGCTGGAGCAGCTCTGCTTTGGAGCCAGGTTGAGAGAGCTGGGCTGGGTCAGCCTGGAGAAGAGAAGGCTCCATAAAGGGAAAACTTAGAGCAGCTCCAGTGCCCCAGATCATGACCTGCCAGGTGGGTCATCCCTGCTGCGGTGAGAAGATTGCATCACTCCAGGTCATCACCTCACCAGATCTCACTGGCTACATCAGGATCTGGAGGACGCTGGTTGTTGGCTAGGAGGTCTGCAGGGAAATCCAGGCTGCCCTAAGCATGAGGAGCAGCTACGCCACTGCCCCCAGGCTGGGAGGCTGATGGGAGTTTGTGACTGAAATCTGAGGACTGATCATTAAGGATGCCATAAGCCCTTCTGGGCAACCACAGCCTGAAACTCCCACACTGCTGGACAGGAGGCTTTTCTTTGCTGCCTGCCCTGCTGTACTGTGCAAGGCTGCTGCATGCTCTCAGCCAGCTCCCTCTCTCCATCCCTGGTATTCTAGCATTGGAAGTGATGCACTGAGTTAACCAAGTTCCTAAGTGCTCTAAGGGTAGAAGATACAAAGAATACAAATACATCACTAATTCTTGGAGTTAGGATGATGCAAAAGCAGGATGCAGATGGGGGAATTGCTGCATCTGAGCACAGACCCTGATGAGAAAAACAAAAATACATCAGATCTTCCTAAGTAGCGTGTTACTTTCTGAACACAACAGCAATACACAACACTGTATTATGCCAGGCTGTATCTTATTTAGCCAAACACAAAGAAGAGATATTGAAAACGAGAGTGAAAAAAACCCATGGAAACTCAGTGAAAATATTTCCAAAAGGAAAACTCCCTCACTGATTCAGGACCCAAGACAATGGGGTTTTTCCTATCCGCAATGAAAAGACAGACAGAAAGAGGAGAAAATGATCCCTTCGTTTTCTACAAGCAAACCCAGAGTTTCTGATCCTATCACCAGGCTGGCAAGCTCCTATTTACAGAAGCAGAAGCAGTCTTAACTGGGACTAGGTACTGAAAGGCATTTCTGTTTTGTCACATAACTGAAATGGTGGGGAAAAGAGCAGATTACACACAGGGAGCAAGCACCTGTATGTCCCCAGTGCCACCCTCATCCGGAGGAGCTTCCTCGATAAAGACTTTTCTGCGTTTTTCCTTATGTGGCAGGGGAATTGGTACAAGAGGCAGCAGTTTCATTTACACAGCTTTTCTCAAGGTAAATGTTTTCTCAAGGCAACGTGGAGCTGCTGAAACACTGTGCATTGAGCTGAGCAGATGGAAGCAGAACCAGCTGCTAGAGATGGTGCAGCTCGTACAACCCCTCCTCCCCAGCAACGTGCCCCCAGACCTCACTTTGAAAGGGTAATATCTATCCTGCAGATGTTTGTGCACACACACACAGGTCTGAGCATCCCTGAGTCCAAATGACAAGCTGCACAGCTCTGTGCAAGCAGCTACAAAGGGTGTGAAGACATGTCGTTGCTGGAAGACCCTGGTGTTCCTCGCACCAAAAGCATTGGGGTTCAGAGGGAGATGTCCCACTTTCGAGCTCTCATACTGCCAGTAGAGGCCAAGCAAGCCACAAAAAAAACGCAGAGCTCATTTGAAATCAAGATCTACATTTGTTTAAGAGGAAAGAAAGAAAAACCATGACTGAGTTTGGAGGGAATGTCGTCAGCTTTGTAGGAAGAAAAGAATCAAGTCTGGGCAGTGTTTGCTTCCTTGTCATCGCAAGCTTTACAGAACTCTCTTGTATGCACATACAAAAATATACCTTATGCCAGTGAAAGGAAGCAGCATTTAACGAGAACCATAATGTGTTTTGGTTAATTTCCAGGTGATTGGACTCTTATTAACAGCTTGTTCTTGTAGATGAATGAAAATATTTACATAGGGACCCCATGGGCTCTGTGTCCATCTAGTCTGTTTTTTCCCCTCATAAACTTGTTCCTCAGGAATCCAGAGCACTGGCACTCACTTAGGGAATGAGAGAAAATGCGGAGCAGTGTTTTCCACATCTCCACCACCCCAAACAGGATCATCCTCTGCATCAGAAATTCCCCATCCCTGGCTGCTACACAGGGCTGCAGTGAGACCGAGTGTCTGCATCTAGCATCTGCTTCCAATGGACTGTAGTGCCTCACATTAGACCATGCTGCCCAAGGCTCTGTCCAGCCTGGGCCTTGAACACTGCCAGGGACAGAGAACTTACCTCTTCTTTGGGCAAATGAGGGCCTCACCACCCTCACAGGGAAGAACTTCTTCCTCATCTCTAATCTGAACTTCCCTTAAGTTTTAAGCCCATCCGCCTTGTCCTATCGCTACAGCGATATATGCTGCTGTCATATCCACCGACCAGATAAATTATCCTAACATATCAAAGCCGTAAGCAAAATGACATCTTACTACAGATCAGGAGAACACAACCACTTCAGTGACACAAAGCTCCACTATCTAATCCTAATAGACTTCTGGAATTTGTTTCTAATAGCTAATGAATTAAGAATCAGCCAATTATGTGTACCTTTATTACGATGGTTCTAATGAAATAAAGTGTGAACTTCTGTTTAATTAGAAATGAGCTCACACTGCTGAGCAGAGACACTTCTAAAATATCTTTCGGCACTTCACAACTGAGCTCATCAGGACTTTGAGTTGGAATGGCATTAAGGCAATGATATGGAGGTCAAATAGGAAAGATTTCCAGGCAAATGTTTTGCAAAGCATGGTCCAACATCCCTAGCAAAGAAGGAGGATCTATCCTTGTGCATAGCCATGCAGGAAATCTGAGATCATATTCCTTCTGCTTAGCACTTAGGGCTCAACAGCAATTAGTTAGGCTTCAAAATGTGTATTTGGTGATATTTTAAAAGAATTTAAATGCATTTGGCAGGGAAAAATGGACCAAGATTTTCATTAACACTTCCAATTTTGGTTTTTTTCTTCAAAAGCAGGTTGCTTTTTTTCTAAGATACTAAAATAACAGCCATTAAACCTGCAGAGAACCTAGACCCAGAAATCACTCATGTGCCTCCTGCTTTGCAAAGCCTCAAGAGGAAGAATGCTTCAAAAACTCTCACTGAAGATGAACTGGTTAAACAGCTAAGAGATCCCCAAAACCCTCAGTGTTTGAAGGCACGCAAGAAATTCCCTGGCCAAAGATCACAACTAGCTATATACATCTGAATGTTTGATGAAGCGGCTACTTTGAAAGAACCAAACAAAACCTTAGAACTAACATCTTTTGGCTAAATGGATTCACACCCACATTCACCTCTCCTCCTGAAAAAGCCTTATCAGCATGAGAAATAACAGGAGGCGTTTATGAGAGTACCAACACCCTGATTTTTGTCCAGATGCACTGGTTACATCTCACACTCCTCACAAGTGGATTCACAATGGGCTCTGCTGGCATATCCCAGAGAAACAACTGGATTTTGCAAAACACCATCTACAAAGACAGCACTAAACCAGCAACTCTTTCTTTACAGGGCTACTGAAATCAACCCACAACTACCTCCACCTTAACACAAAGCCCACCTCCATTATCCATAACCTGCTGGTTTTGCTGTGTCCAAGGACTGCCTGCTAAAACTACTACAGAAGCCCCGGGTGTTATAACAAGACTGCTCTCCCTACCTTCCCCTCAATCTGCAAAACAATGTTTGTAGATGAGGCAAGCCTGGAATTGCCTCCAACCTCTTTAGGAAAGGTCAAAATACATATATATATTAAGAAAATAATTCTATTACGGGGCCAGCATTCCTGCTTTATGCCTGAGCATTCACAGGCAAACAAAAAGAATAGCTACAGGCCTTGACAGGAATGGAGACGACCATTTACTGGTGTAGATCTGGTTTATGACTGCTGTCACTGCCGACACCACTCACTGGCTGTAGGCAGCAGATAGCAGAGGCTGTCTTTCATCTGCTCAGCAGCTGAACAGGGCAGTTATGTCAGGACAAGCATAAAACAGTAGGGGACAGGTTCAGAAAAGGTGTTGGATGAGGTTTTTGCATGCCCCTGAAGAGACGGCTCCAGTTACGTCTTGTTAAAGAGGGGAACACGGAGATCTCCCGTTCATGTAAGAAACAGCAAGACCAGGTTTGGAGGAAGAGTTCCTGTCTTTAAATAGACCAACTGACATAGCGGGAAACACCCAGATGAGCTTTCAGCCACAGCAGCCCTGTTGCAAGTCAATAACACTACAACTCCTGCAAGAGCAAATCATTAAATGAACGACTCTCGCGCTGTCGGGGTGGGCAAATGAGGCGCAGCAGGAGAGAACTCTCCTGCGGCCCAATGTGAAAGGGCAGGTAGCTGCAAGATCTGCTGCTCTCTCTGCTGCTTGCCCCTTGCTTTGCATAGCAGCCTGCAGAGCAGTAATCCTCCCTGCATGCTTCCTTTTGGTTGCAGCCTGCACTCTGGGTGCATGGGGTGTGCCCCGCAGCAGGCAACAGGATGTGGTCCCATGCCTCCTGTGCACTCTGCGTACTGCAGCACAACATACAGCACCCTGAGGGCTCGGAAACCCTGCAGAGGAACAAGCCATGAAGGTTGCAAAGATTTCCCCCCAGCTATTCCACCACCTCTTTAGCTGACCACAAGCTAACGAGGAGATCCTCTCCTCTGTTTCCAGGTTGCATCTCTCTGCGCACATCCCAACACGCCTGCTGCATCACCCATGGCTCCTCCACCGCGCTGGGCTGCACACCAGAAGGTGGTGCTGCAAGAATGGTGTAGAACCAATTGCCTGACCTGAGCTGGGGTGGGAAATGCTGAATCATCCGTCGGGCTTCATAAAGCCCCACTGCCTACCAGACCTGCTCACCCAAAACCAAGAGGGTCCAAAGCTGAATGAAGCCAAGCAATTAATTGGTCATTTGGGTAGGAGCCCTCTTCTGAGAAGCATGACATTATGACTTTGGTTTTCTGCTTTGCAAAATGCTCCTCTTTGAGCCTTTTGCATTCATTCATGAACAACAGGATTATGGGGGAGGAGAGACATACATATGGCCCTGCTTTAGTTGCAGAGAGAGGAGGCTTGGGCAGACAAGTAGCAACCTGACCGCACCCTCCAAATAGGAGAAACATGCCTTTTTTCTGCCTTTTCTCCTAAAAGTCAGTTTGGAAGATGCTGCTCCTGCCCACAGCCAAAGGATGTGGCATTCTCACAACCAAAACTGGAGTTTAAGAGAAGGGTCCCCAGAAATATCACTAATAGTAAAAAAGATCATTCAAAACAAGAGGGAAGCTGAAGCTTGGATGTGAAAATGTTAAATTATAACTATAGGAATTGCATGATAAATGCACAAGAGTTTGTTTTCACAGTGAGCTGCTGCACAGCTCACAAACCAAATACTATGACCTGTGGGGGCTTGAGGGCTCCATGGGCTATTCTGTGATGCCACATCCTAACAACAACGAACCGGTGCGCAGTTAGACCAGCATTTGACTTGCGAGTTCCTATTCTTTGCCCAAATCTGAACAGCAAACAACATTCATGCTCACATTTGGGGTACGCTGCAAGACACAGGATTGCAGGAAGACAGACTGTAAAGGCTCTTGATATTTTGGAATAAGCATTTCCAGGAAGATTAAAAGGGTCTTCAGAGATCCCCATATGTTAAGACCAGAAGACAGCACGATAAATGATAAAGCCTGACCTCCTCCTAAACACAGGCTGCAGAACCTCTCAGACATTTCTGTGTCAAGCTTATTACTTGTCCTTGAGCTCCAGTACCTCAAGAAAGCAGAAACAGTCTTGATTTAAAGACTACAAATGGTGGTGGAAGCAGCAGTGCTCAGCTAAGATGTTCCAGTGATTGATTTCTTCTCTTCTAAGATTCTGTTCCTTTTTTTCTACGCTTACTTTGTCGAGGTTCATTGCCTAAACTTCACTGAGAAATACCCCAATCATCACAAGGCAAGAACGCATCTTTGTGGGCCCTTCCTAAAAGCAGCCATAGGTGTTGTAATTCCCCACCTACAATTACCATTTGAGATCTATTTGGGGTAAGAGAAACATATTTCAAATTTTAGACCTTACACAAACCAAAACACAGGGGATTCTTGGAAACGTGCCTCTTTTCAATCAGCCTCCTATACATCTTACACAAACTGGCTGGCTGCAACTGGTTTAGAGGGCTGCAGAGGCTGACTGTGACATTGTGGGAGCCAAAACCCATCACTATTTTCTCTGCTTCTGGAGACACTACGGTGCTGAAAGTCAAAGGGGAATAAAAAAGGCATACTTCTATCCTTTGCAAGCTAGCTGACATTCCAGTACCCACATCTGGCTATCCACCAATGACAAAATTCATAGTGGGTTTTTTTCTGTAGCACCAAGATTTTTTAAATGTTATTCTTAAATACTGAAAATGAGGGGAAAAAAAAAGGAAAAAAAAAAAAAAGAAAAGATTATTTTACTCTTAGCAACTGCAGGGCTTCATAACCACAGAGTGCACAGCAACCAAGACGCAAAGTTCAACACAACGCAACCATCAACCCCTGCAGTTTCCCTCTTAGCTCCCCAGTGCCCGGCTAGAGGACTGGGTATGCGGGCTGTTGTTTTTAAAGCTCTGTTCCAGTTCCTTAAAGCAACAATAAATCTACAGGGCTATTATAGCAATTTAAAAAGTAAACCTACAAGGGAATCAAATCTGGTAGCTGCTCCATCTGGCTGGCAGATTGAACCGAGCCGAGTGGCACTCCATGGTTTAGGAGGGACCCAAAGCAGGGGCAGACATTAAGACCAGCTCCAGAGCTGCTTCCCCCAGCAGCATGGAGGAACTGGTTTACTAGAAGACACTGTATAAATATTTTGCTGAGCTGCAAAAGAGGAAGCTTCCCCAGCCCCGGGCTGGCTTGTGTCATGATGAGTTCCCAGGCACAATGCTCAATGAATGCTATTATATGAAAGGGTGTTTATTTCACATTGCCAGAACACACAATCCCGTGTCTTACCCGATGGCCCTGCAGGCTGCCACAGAGAAACTCCTCTCCAAAAGAGAATGGGACGTTTATGTTGGGATTAACACTTTGGCGACGGCAGCGGGACTTCCCCCAGTCCCTGCACTGCTTCAACCCCTGACCAAGCAGCACTGGGGCACAAACATTACCACTGACACTCGCCCATATCAAGTGAGCTAATTAAACCTCTTCACTTCAGCACAAACAGCGGAGATCAGGGCTTTTCCCACTTCTTCGCTGGTTTCATTATCTCAGCCGCTCACCGGCTTTGATGCTCTGCAGATGATCTCGTTCCCACCACCGCAAGGCAACGAAAGGAACAAACTTGTCTGAAAGGGCTGCACTGCAGTGCTGGGCAGATCTAATCAACAGCTGAAGGGGGTTTATTTCCCTGGGGTATTTCATTTGCACTCCAATTGTCATTTTCTTAATGAAGACAGATGAAGGAAACACCAGGTTAAGAAGCCCATATCCTTGCAAGTAAAAACAATACGCCTCTGCTCAGCCCCAGCAAAGGTCCTGCCTTGCACGCTTTTGCCTTGGTAACAATTCTGATTTTCTTTAACTGTTTGTGCACTGGGGTGACTCCTGCCTTTGAGGCAGCCGTTCCTGAAACGTACAGTAAATATAATCAGAATTAGGCCCAATGTGAACCACTGCTCCTCTCCCGACTGCCAGTTTGAAACTTAACACATTTCTAACAGCTTGTTTTAGCCCAGGATCCCAAGTGCAACACCAGCGAATCCTAGATGGCCCCACAAATACAGAAGTGCATCGTTCCTGTATTACAACTGAAACACAGGATCCTGGAGAAGTGTTGCAAGAAAAGCTGGTATCAGAGCTTACCCCAGACGTCCTGTTTTGCCTCCCTTCATCATGATAAGCTTCTCTTTTTCCATTCTAAAGAACCATGCTTTAAGCAAGCAATGGTATTTTTCTCCCACTTCCCATGCCACAATCTTTCCTGTATGAAGCTGGGATGAGAAAGTTGGGGTGTTCAGCCTGGAGAAGAGAAGGCTGCATGGAGACCTCAGAGCAGCCTTCCAGTATCTGAAGGGGGACTATAGGGAT
>JANRGW010021865.1:0-26063 GCA_024733675.1 Psilopsiagon aymara
TCAGGTTGGCATCAGCCCACCTCACAAGCGTGTCAAGGTCCCTCTGGATAGCATTCCTTCCCTCCAGTGTATCAACCGAACCACCCAGCTTGGTGTCATCAGCAAATTTGCTGAGGGCGCACTCAATCCCTCTGTCTGTGTCACCGACAAAGATGTTGAACAAAAGCGGTCCCAACACCGATTCCTGAGGGGCACCACTCGTTACTGGCCTTCAGCTGGACATTGAGCCATTGAGCACAGCTCTCTGCGTGTGGCCATCCAGCCAGTTCTTTATCCACCAAGTGGTCCACTGATCAAATTGATGTCTCTCCCACTTAGAGACAAGTATGTCGTTTGGGACAGTGTCAAGCACTTTGCACAAGTCCAGGTAGATGACATCAGCTGCTCTACTCCTGGCCATCAGTTCCGTAGCCCCATCATAGAAGGCCACCAGAATGGTCAGGCAGGAATTCCCCTTAGTGAAGCCATGCTGGCTGTCACCAAGCACCTTGTTGTTTTTCATGTTCCTCAGCATGCCTTCCAGGAGAATCCGCTCCGAGATTTTGCCAGGCACAGAGGTGAGGCTGACTGGTCTGTAGTTCCCCGCCCCATCCATTTTCCCCTTCTTTAAAATGGGGTTATATTTCCCTTTTTCCAGTCATCGGGAACTTCACCTGACTGCCATGATTTTTTAAATATGATGAACGGTGTCTGAGCAACTTCATTTTGCAGCTCCTTCAGGACCCGTGAATGGATTCCATCAGGTCCCATGGACTTGTATACATTCAGGTTCTTAAGATGGTCTCAAGCCAGATCCTCTCCTACAGTGGGCCCAAGGTCTTCATTCTCACAGTCCCTGTGTCTTCCTTCCAAGACTTGGGTGGTGTGTTCAGAGCATTTGCCAGTAAAGACTGAGACAAAGGAGTCATTAAGAACCTCAGCCTTCTCCAAATCCAGGGTAGCCAGTTCTCCTGATAGCTTCTGGAGAGGGCCCACATTGTCCCTAGTCTGTCTTTCATTTGCATTGTACCCATAGAATAGCAGGTAACAGTAATGTAACTGTAGATAACAAATAGCCTGATTCTTTGCTGTTCTCACTACTGTGTCCAGTCCAGGTTTTCAAGCTGGTTGTTTCCTTTTCCCCCCCCACCTCTTGTGCTGCTTCATTACTTAGTCTTCTGAACATAATAGTTCAAATCCTTTATGACCACTCTTGTGGCAGGGGAAAAGGAAGACCCCCAGTTAACCACAGCCTCTCAGAAAACCAAAGAAGATGCTGTGAGCAAAATAACATCTCATTGTGTTTGGCTGTCTTTTTATGAGCCTTTAGTGACATCCCGAGAGTTTCTGCTTAATTATGTGATTTATATTATCTCTATTGTTCTGTCAGTGTTTCTTACCTGCTTCTGCATGTTTTGAGGAAAAACAGAAAACAAAAAAAACGGGCATGTTTAGTGAACAAACATACTTTTTTTTTTTTAACCTGCAGTGTAGCCTTGCAAATCACGAAGGGCTCTCATCAGCGATTTTGTGTTGAGTCTTGCAGAAAGTCAGGGATGGAAATCCTGTATAGTGTTAGATTATCAAGCAAGCTAAAAAGTGAGCCAAATCCCTGTTTGTGTGGCATTCATATAGGTGTTTGGAAGGAGTGTAAGAAAACAGCAGCTGAGATATTGCATTAGATACCCTAAAAGCGTCTGGAAGATGGTAGCAATTGTCTTTCATCTGATGAAAACCAAAAGCTCCCTTAAAACTCCATTAAGCCTGTTCTTGGACTGTCAAATAATTGTCTTTTCTCAGTTTCACTGAGAGACTATAATGGGCATGTAATGAGCTGAAAGGATGGCCTTGGATTAGAAGCTTGCTAATAGAGGAAATTTTAGGACTAAAAGTATGACAAAATGATGAAAATGGAGAGCCAGAGAATTCTGTGCCAAGAACAGGTGTTGGGTGGACTGCATGATGAGATGGAGAAACCTGCAGGTGGAAGATGAGTCTTAAACATTCTTTTGCTCAAGCATGAATGAATGTACACAGTGTTACGGAAGATAAAAATCATTCAAAATGCCATGTATGTGGGAGAACTGTGGTTTTGTTTTAAAGTCATGTCTTGCAAGGGTTGGACACTGTCACATTGTGATAATGCAGGTCCGCTGACAGTCACTGAGCAGCCATCTCCCAAGTGATAGTGTCTGAAACAAAAACTACAGAATATATTGCTTTGGCATGGTATGCTGCAGCCGCCTTCTTGGTCTTGCAACAAAAGTAGTCTAGGCAGTGTCTGAAAACACATGTAGAGAGCTCATTGCTGGATGCTAGGTATCCTGGAAGTTCCCTGGGCCTCCAAGCAAGGCAAGCTGATGGGATTGCACATGGTATGCTCCGGGTGGTCTAGAATATACAGAAATGCATCAGTAATTGTTAAACCAAAACACTGGTAAAAGGCAACACACATTCCACACCTGGAAAATTCAAGAGTGGAGAAGAACAAGGAGTCAGGAAGTAACTGCACCCTGGATTTTTTTCCCTAAATTTGTGTGGGGAGTTAATTATTTATATGTTAGGGAATATCAGATATCAGCTGAAGGATTTCTTTCCCCCTGACCCTATGGATAGCTTGATTCATGGCTATTGTTGAAAAATTTACTGTTGTTATCCAAAGCATCCTATTGAACCCTTTAGTTCCTGGACACACAAGGCACCTGAACTTGGGGGAGCACAGCCATGGTAGGGCCTGTTCTGCCACTAAAGCATATATGTGGAATATTAACCTGAAAGAAATTTATAAAATCACATACAGTCCTGTTATAAGTTAGGACCTCATAATAAACCAGTGCATGCTATTCTGCCTTTCTGCCGTTAAATCTAAATTACAACAGAGGGAAAAGTCAGTGGAAACTAATTGTATGGCTAATTAAAACAGTTTGAAAGGAAGCAATTGCGAGAAGAGAAATTGCATTATAGGCAGGAGGAGAGGATGGTAAATGTTTAAATATGCAGCTTTCAAATGTCATTTTTCCTCAGAGAATGCCCCCCATATGAGAAGTCTGCTATTGAGCTGCATTCAACCTGCAGGGCAGAAAGTTTTGTACAGGAAAGGTAGAGGCTGGAGGCAGTGACAACCAGTGTGAGAGTCTTGGGATTGAAAACAGATTTTTAAGGTTTATTTTTCATTTTTGTCACAAGTTCCATAAAATGCTTAAAGGGAATTTGAAAAAAATTGGAGTGCTTGGAAAACTTTCAAAGGACTGAATGGAGGGCACAATGAAACCCAGTGAATCTTTGGAAAAGCTAGTCAGAAAAAATAATGGAGAGAAGAGAGAGAAGTCATTTCAGTGGGATAAGTGGCCCCACTTAAAAGGCACCTCAGTATTTAGTTCTTTAAAATTTACAGTAAAGGGTGATAGTAAAGACCCATGTAGGTGTTCAGGTTCCTTTTTCACTGATGCAGTCTATTAAAAAGACATGTTGATGGTTGGTCACAGTTGCTTTGGTGTACTTTGTATTTTAATGTTCATTAATTTATTGGTTGGGGTTTTTTTTATTGTGGAAGCAGAAACAAAGAAGCAGAAAGCTTCTGCATCTTTTTGTATGCCTATATTCCTTGCTTCCCCCCCCCCCCGCAAGTCTTATACAAATTCTTGTTCATCTGCTTTAGTGCTTTTATTACTCCTGATGTACTTATTGCTGGAAAGCACACATAACCCTTAGGCATACATTTACTTGTCTTCAGCCTTCCCTGGTTCCCTTTCCTGCCAGTTCTTCTGTTACTTCAAATGTTTATTTAATCTGTCCCATTCTCTTAGCCTTCAATGTCATATATGCAGACATCCCCACTTTTGCTTCATGTTAAACCCAGTGTCCTGTACATATACTTTCTAGTTTTTCCCTTGCATTAATTATAACCAAGCCAAGAACTGTGGTGTGTAGGTTCCCCATGTGTCTTACCAGCACTTCTTCTGAGCTCATTTACATCCGTATTGCTGTATTTATTTGTTATTGCATTGCCAAGACTATATTTTTTCCTAAGTATAAAATCCTAGCATTTTAAGTAGATAAGAAATCTCTTCATTTATTTCCTGGCACTTTGCTTATTGAAGCTGCTATATAAGTGGACAATGGTATGAATTTCTTTAGATGTATGTTGTCTGCCAGCATTGTGCTGGACAAGTGCCTTCTTGTTTGGTTTTTCTGTAACCCCAGTCCTATTACTGCTCTGTGAGCCCTGGCTAATACAGATCCTTAATTTCTTATCTCTGTCTTGTTCTAAAGGTAAACTTTCCCCAATAAAACTGTTCTTGAGGATCTAGAGAGCAAAGGTTTCATGTGCTTTGTCTTCTATGAAAAATTTCAACAAATACTTCAATTGTGTTGAAGGGATTCTTCCTATTAAGGAAACAGTGCTTAGGGAGAATCTTGCAAAATTTCCATGACTTGAATTATTTGAGCTCTGCTAACGTGAACAATCTCATACCATGCGCTTCGTAACAGGTAGAGTTTAAAACTAACTTGCAGTATTGCTTTAAAGAAAAAAGTCTCAGCATCTCATAGCTGAAGTACTTCTTGTCTTCTCGTGCAACTTGAAATTTAGTTTTTAATATTAAAATGCAACCAAAATGTCACTGGTGTAGTAGTAAAAATAGATTTTGCCCATTTTCTGAAATGGGGAGTGTGAGACATAAGTGAGATAGAATTTCCGTGAGCAGGAAAAGAAATCTTTTTCTCAGTAGAGGATTGAGTACAGAACAGAGAGGTCAATTTTAAAACCTTTCATTTTGTGTGATTACAGCCATGCTGCAAATGCCATTTCACTATAAGGGAGGACTTTAAATCATACCTTATTTCTTGATTTGTGCTGCAGGTCAGATTAACTAAAACGGTTATTGTGTCACCCTAGAGATTCCTGCTTGCTGCAAGACCAGACTTTAAACCCTATTTTTATTATTAAAAAGGCCAGCAGCAACAAAGACTATTTTACAAGTTCTGAGACGTTTTCATAGCAATTTGATCTTTATACACAAGTTTTTAAAACTCTTTGTACTGCAATTCTTAGCATATGTAAAAATAGGAAAGGGGGGAGAAGGAGCATGAACACTCATTTGCTTCTTGCCTGGAGACTGTCCCCTCTCAATGGCCATCTTGAGGAATGAATTTTGAACAGAACGTGTGTTGGACTCCTGTGTTGTGGTGGAATAGCAGTGTCTTTCAGCAGATCCCAGTAGGTTGGACTGAGGGGAAACCTGGTAGTTTGTGGGTCTTATGTGTGGTGCAAGTTCCCCTTGCTCCTCCTGAGTTGCCATTACACACTTCTGTCTTCAAGGAAAAAAAAATAGTCTAGTTCCAAGATACAAACCTGGGTATGACAGCTTTTATTTATATTCTGTTTTAGTCAGAGGCACCAATATTAATAAAACTGGCCCCTGGAAGGGAAACAATACTAGATGCAGCTTCTCTGTGTTATATTTAAATAAAGTATATATACCACTTTTACTGTCTTTCACTTGCTGCAGTGCTCTTTCTGCCCTAACGTGTGTGCTACAAAGCTGTTAAAGACAGATTTGACTCTACAGAGTTGCCTGTTGCTCTTTCCTAAACTTATTTAGGAAAATCTGGCAGTATTTAGCTAGCCAATATCCTCAGGTATCCCTTGACACTATCTGCTTGTCTTCTCCTGATCCTGTGCTTTTAACTGCTCACACAATGTTTGGACACTTAATCTCACGCTATTTAATGGAACAAAACTTGAGGAAAAAATGATTTTTGCTGGCTTCAGCAGGGTAATTTGGATGTCTGCCCATATTGCTTAATGGGGATCTGTTGAGTCCATTATGGAGGTTGAGTGTTTAAATTCATTTGTCTTAATTAGGTTCTCAGAAAAATCCCCGAGATGCCTAGAATGCAACAAAACTGATTTCTTTTTTCCTTTTGCTCCAAAATCATGGTGAGATTCTGCCTGATTTGAAAAATCCTCTGATTGTTTGTAAGGTTGAAAATGTACTGAGGGGAGTAGATAATGACATACATTTCCAGCACTGTCTTGGGAACTGCATTGTCAAAGGTACACCAGTTCTGTTTCTGGAAAGCTCCTTTCCCTTACTGTGCACCAAGCATCATCCTGTCTGGTTATCTGCCCGCACTGCCCTCCAGCAGCAGTGCTTGCTTGCAGGGTGTCTGTGGCGACAGCGTGCTTTGTCAGTTTGAATTGCGTGGAGTAGATGGGGATGGTGTCCGGGCACTACCCAGTCCTCAGCCAGAGTGGCATTCTGGCGCTCTGTGAGGAGGCATTCAACCCACTTCAGTCCCCTGTACCTTGTGCTGAATGCCAGCCCAAAGACCCTTCATATTATCATGAAATCAAAGTGGTTTGCGTTGGAAGGGAACTTAAAGATCATCCAGTTTCAGGTCACCTTCCACTAGTCCAGGTTTCTCAAAGCCCCATCCAGCCTGGCCTTGAATGCTGCCTGCCGCAGCTTCTCTGGGCAACCTGTGCCAGTGCATCACCACCCTCCTAGTGAAGAATTTCTTCCTAATACCTAATGTAAACCTCCTATCTTTCAGTTTAAAGCCGTTTCCCCTTGTTCTGTCGCAACCTGTCCTTGTAAAAAGTCCCTTGTCCTTAGTCTTTACCATGGCTGCCCATGAACATCAGCTGTAATAAGGTGATGGTGTCTTCTTTCAATACTCTTCAAGCCAGTGACCAAATGTTCAGCAGTCACTCCTTTTTGACATATTTAACTGCACTGAGCTGATTTTATGTGTTTTGTAGAGTTGATGGAGAGGGGGGATATGTTTTCTAATGACTCCTAGGGATGGAAGCATAAGGTTAGGCTAATAAAGTTTTCTGGTTTGTTTCCTTGTTTTAAGTTTAATGCTTTTAAAAGTCCTTTTCATTTTAAGTGTAATGATTCTTAAAAAGTAAAGCAAATAATCTTACCCCTTCTGGCTTTGTTTGCCACTGTAGCCTTTTGGAAATTTGCCCTAGAGGAATGCCATGTGCATGGCATGTTGCAACGCCTGTTCTCTTGGCAAGGAGACTGTGGTGTACATGCAGCTACTGTGACGACTGAACTACGTTGTTAGTAGGAAGGTGTACTTCTGTGAGGATGCTCCATAGTTGCCTGTAAGCCAGGGTGGCTGCAGATGTTGGAGGCCTGGGCAGCTGGGGCTGGAAGTCAGCACATGCCTCTGTTAAAGAATCTTGGTGTCTGATTGTTCCAAATCAACCCAGGGGAATGATGACGACGTCACATAAAAATAGGTCCTAAGCCTCAGTGTTTCACACAGTTTGCGAAGTTTTGGGTTACTACTTTGGATGTAATCTTATTTTCCCCCATCCCTGATTGTTTGCAGTGTCTTCCTGACTTGCGTTTTACGCAAGTAGGCTAGCTGGAGGTAGCCTCAGAAAATTACAGAATGCTGGAAGTTTTCAAGTTTAATGGACATAAAACCTTATGGTCACTAAAATATTATTGAAAGCAATTCTGTATGCTTTGAAACAAAGCCAAACAAACCCCCACTCAGAATAGAATTAATTCTGGTAAATAAGGTTATAAGTGATTTCACTGCGCACAAAAGTAAGAATAGGTTGTCTGGTAAGTGAATGATGGGATCTAGCACTGAAAAGGTGCTACTGCATTTCTGGAAGTAAAAGCCTACGTAGTGTGATCAAAGCTGATTTGCAAACAGTGTTGTTTTCATAACTGAAACATGAGCATGGGCTAGGGAGCTGCTCTAGTTGTATGTCAGATCACCAAAGGGTTAGCGTCAAACCCAGAAGTTTATGTTTAAGAGCAGCCTCAACCAGAGTAAACAGAAAAGCTTCCTTCTCTACAGGGAAGAGAGCATTGCCTTCCACCCATGCTCCAAGTAAGATAGCTAACAGATCTGAAAGCAGTGTGGTTGCATTGTTAAGGTGGCCAATCCAAGCTACTATAAATCTGTTAGCAGGCTTGACTAGTTTGAGCTCTAGCACAGCTGGTAACTGTAGCTATTGAGTAGAACGAATGAATATGTACCTGGATTTCAGACATAAAACTTCTATTTTTTTCCTTAATCTTCTTGACTATGGGGTTTTCTCCCATCCCAGGTTTACCTGAGGGGTTGTTTCTAAGGATTTTTGTGTGTTTAACAGCTTTTGGAGATGAGTGAGGATAGATGCGTGCAGTGTATCCTTCAGGTATGCCTGCACATTCAAATGTGTTCTGAGGAAAGAAGAAAAGTGAACCGACAGCATCCTGTTCACTTAGATTATAAGATGCTTCAAAATAGCAACATTGGGTGCTGGGTTCAGGTAATACAGCATGAAGAAACTGAGTGTCTTTCTTGTGCAGTCATGAATTGAGATTTTGAATTAAGACTATGCCCAGTTCAAAGAACTCGGTAACTTCAAATTTCAGTACTGATCTGGCTTCAAACCAGTTCTGATCAATGTTTTCTGTTAATCAGAAATGGCAAAGCTTATGAGCTGAGGACCCACAGCAAGGCTCCTGTTAAGGCCACATTGATACCACAATGCAGGCTCCATGAAAAGAATTACTTGCCCAGTGCTACCTATAGGATCATTAGCATTTCAAGGCTTTGAGTGTGACTGAGTACTGGAATTTGTCGAAAGTGTAGAAAGACCGGAGAAGATCCTGTGAAATACATTCTTTCAGTAGGGGCTGCAGAGCTGCCTGAAGTTGCCATGAAGAGAGCAAGACCTTTACAGTACTGTGTATCATAATTAATGTAGGTGTTTTCTTTTTAAATTAGATGCAACAGTTGGAGTTAGCACAAATGCAACAAAGAGAAGCCAACCTCACAGCTTTGGCAGCCATTGGATCAAGGAAGAAAAGACCACTGGATTCAGCAAACGTTGGATCTGGGCTAGAGGTATGTAGATGGCTTACAGTTACTTGTGTGCTGTTGAATCTTCATACTGAACTATTTTTATCTTTCCTTGTTGGAAGAAGTGAGTATTCTCCTCCACAAAATGGCTAGTTACATGCTAGAAGAAAACTGGTCTGTGTGTTAGATACTTGAAAGGATTGTTTCCGGTAAATTTGATGGGGATGTTTACTTGTGTGTATAGGAAGAACTGTGGATAATAGCACTGTGTAAAATACTGAGTGGCTCAGATAAACTTTCATCTGCACTGGAGGGTAACAAAGTTGTGGTGATCTTTCGCAGCAGCTAGTTGCCATGGCCCCTTGGTTCCGCTCGTGATGGCTATTTTGGATGGCTTTTGAAATGGCTCTTGCTTTCACATTTGACTGTGGACTTTTTTCCACACATAGTGCATAGGCATTCTTTTCAAGTGAACTGCGAGTTCACCTTGGCTAGATCCCCCCACCAACCAATAAGTAAATAAAGCTACTCCATTCAGTTCCTGCAGTAAGACAGATTATCTTTTCTGGCTCATGCTGCATTTTAAAATTGCCTTGAAGGTGCTTGTAACAAATCTTCGTCTGAACAAATCTCTCAGTGTTGTGTTGTAGATTAAGTTTCTGGGACCTGGGAAACTTGTGGGACTGTAGAAGTTCTTTCCAGGGAGACTGACAGCCTACTGCTGTTAGAGGCCATAATCTTGGCTGGAGACAGGAGTAGTGTATTGCAGGCTGCCATTCAACTGTTGTTGCCAGATTTTGCCCCTTTTTCTCCTTGATATTGCTCAAGTGGATGGCTGGTTGACGGCTGACCCAAGCACAGTGAGCTTGCATGTGTAGGAAGTGGTAGTAAAGTTGCCCTTTCTGATAAGCCTTACGTCTTTTTCATTAAGTCTTTTTCATTGTTGTGACTTGGAAAGCTAAAATAAATGCTAGGATTGAAAACACTCCAGCGTTTTTGTATATTGTAGTCTGGAAGGACCTTGTATAAGGCTCAGTTATTTGCAGTGTAACTGAGACAATGGTGGCATCTGTCCTGTAGGTTTTCCCTCAGCCTGGACTGTGACAAGAGACCTGTCTAAGGAGCAGGGGTAGACTTCTTTTCTGATTTTTATTTTTTTCCTAACATGGAGACACAATTAGCTCCTTGAATGCTTCATTTACTGCAAGTGAAGGAATCTGTAACTAACATGCTGCAGAAAGCAGTGTTCCCAGCTTTTGAGCAGCTATTCTTCATTTCTTTGAAGTTTTTAATGTACTTTCACATCAAGCTGAAGGTATAGTTACTTTTTTATAATACCACTGGAAAAACTTGAAAAAATGAGTCTAGCACAAGCGTGATTTTCCCCATCCTTTTCTCCTCTTCCCCCGAGCTTCTATCAGGTAACTATTCCTGTTCTTCGTAGTGGTTTTCCATAATTATTGGTGGATTTGTTTCTGAATATTTAACAAGTCTGCCTGTTAGGTACTTTTCAGTTATTTCTCATCGTCTGCGGTGTGTCTGCTTTATTAAAAGCTTCATGGGCTTGTGCCAGAATGAGACAGATAACAGTGTTGCTATTGAAAGGTGGTGATCCCTTATTTACATTGCCAGTTTAAAAGAACATGGACATAACGTGCCTCAAACTGACCATAAGCCTTGGCAGTATTTCATTGTCACCAATTTACCTGCTGTATTTTAAGATACTTCTCATATAGGTTGCTTTACTAGGCTAAGTTGTAAGGGCAGTAGGTGGAAGCAGTTCTGCCACTGAAACTACTTTTCTCACATGCAGTCTTGCATTCTTCCAGTACCTAGTACTTAGGCTTCATGCTACCAGAAAGCAATTCTCTGCAGACCTTCTTTTCGTTTTTGTGAAATTATGCAGGGTAGCAAACTTGAGAGGGATGTTTAGATTTAGGTGTTTAAGTGTCCAAATATATCTGAGAAGGATTTATGAAGGGCTTAAGACTTCTCATGTAGAATAAAGAATGGTTTTGACAAACACTCTAATTCAAGAAGCAGAACATTTGTAATACATTCATGATAACATGGCAAAACATCCTAAGCAGTAAACAGCATTCCATTCTTCAAAGATGAAAGGAGGTCTTTGAAACTGAAAGCAAGTACTATATGGCCTTAGGCTGATACACATTTGGGCATCTTTAAAATCATCTTTTTGGGCAACCTGTCTGAGAATAATTTAAACAGGCAGGATGTACTTTCTCATTTCAAATTGCAAATAGAGACAGCTTTACTCTCAAGTAATCTTAAATGTCAGAACTTTCTGACTGCTATGGCAAGGAGTAAATCTCTGCATAATACTCCTGTGACCTTTTTTTTAAGCCTGATATCTTGGCAGACAGGAATGATGGAAGAAGTTATTCCTGGATATGAGTGATCTTCTGACACTATTGAATGAAATCACTGGTGCTAACCAGATTAAGTTTTTTAACTCAAGACTTCAACTTTCCTTGGATAATGTTCTTTGTTACATCCCTGTTAAAGCAAAGTTGACTCTGTTCAGCTGCTTCTTATTGTTGCCTACTGCAGTAATTAAAGGAAAGGAATTGTTTCAAGCCATTATTGATGTAAAAAGAAGCCCTAAGGTATTTTGGAAGACAGGGAAGAAATAATCAGTTATAGTATGTATTAAAAAAAGTGAAACTCTGTAAGCAAATTTGTTACTTATTTGCCTTTCGTTATTCAGTACCAAAATTGAATGGGTACTGGAAGAGGGCAGCTTAGCAGACTGTGTTAGTATGGATCTGCTGCTTTCTGTTTCGGTGTGAAGGGTATTTTGTTAGCATACCATGTTTCCTTTCTCCGAAGACAAGTATCTGTTTTTAATTGGGATGTTTTTTCAGCCCTAGGTATCTGTTTCTCTGCACTGTGCCACCTGACTTTGCATCTTGTCTGGAAAATCTTTTTTCTGTGGTAGTTGAATGCCTGATTCCAGCGTGTTCATTTTATCTTGCTATTTGAAATTCTACTTTCTGTACTTGGTCTTTTAGGGAAACCTGTTATGGATTATTTTAATCTGGGAGCTAGCACATGTGGTGACACAAGCATTTGCTTTACAGCTAGAAGCCTGCTTACCAGCAGCTACATCACTTCATAGTGTGGCAGGTAACAAATAAACAGGTTCTTGCCCCAAGGAGTCTGTCTACTAATTTGGACCTAAAAGCGATATAAAAAGGGTGCTTTCTATCTTGCCTTGATTATTGCTGATGTATCCCTAAACTTGAAGTAGCAGTAGGGTCAAATCCATGATGTTCATGGAATGGAAAAATAAGGCTAAGCCTAATTAAAAAAGAAAAAGGCACCGGTATAATGGGAGCTCTTTTCTACTTCTTTTGGGAAACACTAGTTTGGGTAGTTCTGCTTGTTCTTTTCAGTGCAACTTAACATTTGAATGGTATTGTTCAGAAAGAGCAATTTGAGAAAGCCCTGGTAAGAAAATCTCTGTATTGTGAAAATGTGTTAATTGCTGCTACTTGTATTCCAGAGGTGTTGATATCTTCATCTCTCTCACTGTGGTCCCTCTGGATACTTTTGGATACAGTGAGGGGGGAGGCCTTTGGATTTGATTCATGTGCATTTCCGGGTCTGGGTATTTGTTACCCACCTCTTCTCCCTCCCTCCGCCCCCCAGTTCGGAGGCATGTGGTGAACAGTAGTAAATTAAAGGGTGGGAAGAACTGAAGAATAACTTATCTTGAGAAGGGAGAATACTTCTAAAACAAATCAGAAAAAAGTAAACTTGAAGCCACAGACTCGCTTTCCCAATTCTATGTTCTGTCTCATAGTCTTTATTGGTTGGTAACATGCCCCATAATGTTTCCAGTGCTGACAAATGGCCAAAAATATTTTTTGGTTAAGTTTTATTGCTTTTCTGATGACAAAGCTACTTTGGAAACAGCTTTATCTCATTCTCACTGTAACTGTGGAGTCTTAGAAGTTTGAAAATCCTTGTAGATACTTAAAGCTTATTTCTGTGAGAAACAGGCTGCAGTTCTGAGCCCTTAAACTTTCTTTGCTTTTATCTGAAGGTGTTCTGGGTCCAAGGTAGTCTTTGACCTTGAACTGAGAGCTGTGTCTTTATGTGATATCATGCAGCAGGGAGGGGAAAAAGCCTATATATTGCTAGGAGACTTGGCTTTTGCTCTTATGGTCAACTTCTGAAGGCTGTGGTTGGACCATTGTTCTGATTTATTCAGGAAAATTCAGTTTGGTGCCTGCACTTTGGTGTAGTTTTTACATTAAGTACTTCGAAGTGGTGCAGTCTGGCTTGCCCTGAAGTACTGCTGTTGGTGTCCCCTTCACTCACCTTCTTTCAGGTTGGTCACATTAACTGATCCAGGGCTAAATCTTGGGTTAAATCTTCTTTCTTTTGCCTAATCCTGTTTCAAAGGAAATTTTGTCCTCCCAGACACTGTTTGTGGCTGTTCTGTTCACTGCCAAGGCTGGCTACTGTTACAAAGTGTGGGTCTTGCCTTGCCACCTGTAATCTGGTTCTGCTGTAGAAACTTAAGCTACTGCAAGTATCTGCTCCAGCAGGAAGTGGTGCAGCTGACATCCTCAGGTCAGTACAGAGCCATTCAGGTACGGTCTTTCTGTCAAACTCCTAGCTCTGGTCAACATTCTTAAAATAATGTGATACTTCCAGGGTGATCTGATGCAGCAGTTCACGAATAAGCTTGTATTCTTCTGGGAAGAAGTTTGGCAAGAAAGTGAGGAATGTCTTGTTTACCACACTGGTCATTGTTCCATTTTAAATATTGATAGTGAGTGGAGAAAATAAATCTCCAAATCTCTTCATTATTAGCAGAACTTAAACTTAACCGCCTTGCTTTACAGTTTAGGGTGTTGGAATGCATGCTGATTAAATGTATTCCGTACATGGTGCTTGTTTAAGCTTTAGAAACGCTCTTTAGGCTGACCTAGGAAGAATTAAACCTCTGAGCAGCAAGCCTTTTTCTGCAGAATGAAAGAAAACCTCAACTCTTCTTAATGATTGGAGAAGATTGTTTTGTTTTCTTTTTTTTTCCCCACTGTGTGACAATCAAATCACTTTAGTTTTTTTTGGCATTTGCAGGAGGGATGTGTGATAGTTGAGGATTATGTGGCTTTACACTCTTAAAAGCAGTAGCTGTAGAAGTTACTGCCACCTTATTGGCCATAAGCTTTTCTGATGAGAGGATGCACTAGCACAGTTCATCAACAAGAATTGTTAAGGATGTGATTGTGTCTAAATGTGAGTTAAATGCAGAAGTTGGCTCTGTAGCGAATGATGTTAGGTTTGCTGTTCCCTGTATATCCAGAGGGTGCAGATAGGCTGCTGGCTGGTGCTCAGCACTGCTATGTAGTAGTCTGTTAAAATAATTTCTTAAAAGCTGCAGAAAATGAACTTAAAAGCAATCACTTTAAATTGGACCTAGACTTACTTGCATGTAAGTAGGTGTTCACAGCCAGGTTATAAAATCTGTTTCTGTACTTGAGGGATTTCTCTCAGTTTGTGTCTCTACCACCCCTTGGCCCAGCCTATAGGTCTAAAGTGATACAGGAGGGCGGTGTTGGTGTGGGGAAGGGGTTGGAGGGGAGGAGGAAGGTTCTTTGCTTATGCTTAACTTGTGCAGACTCTTGATTTCAGTTTCTGGTTCTTATTCAAGCTATCAGACGATGGAAGCGTCTACGGTAGGGTCATACCTTGGGGAAAGAGGGGAGCTGAAAGTGTTACTGCAGTTATAAAATACGGCTTCAGCATCTTAAAATCTGCTGCAAGATTTGGCACATAGATATGTGCTTATCTAAGTACAACCGTGTCAGCTAGAGAGTTTCAGTTTCAGTGCTGATTCTTCTGGCTGCTGTCAGTCTAGGCCATACAATTGATGTGAATTTTTCCCCATGTAAATAGGCAAAAATATTCTCATCTGCCATTTACACACTTCAGAAATAGAGTTCATTGGCCCATATTGTGCCTTCTCTGTGCTAGGGATGAACTTAATTCTTCTTATGTGTGAAAGATATCTGCAATTTAAATAACCAATTGCATTGTAGCTTTAGGCTGAAGATATTGGTAATGTGCAAATGTTGATGACATGTGAAGGGTCAAGAGATTTATAATTTAGTTGACAATACATTGCTTAAAATAAAGTGGCAAAGAGGCAGAAAATTTCAGCTTAATAATTGTCTATTAACTAACATGACATATTTGTATAGTGTTCATTTCCTCCAGGTACAGATTAAGCTTCTGATGTACCCATATGAAGTGACATGCGTACATGAATCTTGGGCATAATAGTGAATAAACTGACATTGCATTCACAGTAATTTGTTTCAATATGTAAAACATGTTGCCTACTTTTAAAAGGACTTGTAGGAATGTTGCAATGAAATCTGAGGAAAAATGTGTAGTTGAATAGAGTTCTCTATTATATAGATCTGACAGCTTCGTGCTGCAGATAACATCATACATATACATGTTTGTTTTCAGATGCATGAGGAGCAGCCTGGAAAAAGATCTAAAGCCATTCAGTCATTGGATTGATCTACCCTAATGGTCTATAAGGTTAAAAACCCCCCAGCTTTCCTAAATCCCAGCCACTTTACACAACCAACTTTTATTTTTAAAAAAGAATCATGTAAATATGGAGTAATGTGGTCTTCAGTATTGTGAATGTGGGAGTGTTCCTATTAAGCTAAGGTCTGTTAGAAAAGGGAGCATCAGTAGGTTGGCTTGTAACCAAAGTATTATCAACTTCTCTCACTTTGTTTTCTCAGGCTTAAAGTAGGCACTTATTTGTACAAGCAAAACTGTCACAATTTTGACAGGATCTCTTTGTTCCCCCTTGCTGCTGAGGGAGGCCAAGGAAAGTGGTTTTGTGCTCCACAATGGCTTTTTAGCCTTTTTGCCTCCTGCAAGGCAGGAATGTGTCCTGTGTTTTACAGCTGAGAAACTGCCATACAGGGTACACTGGATACCACCAATCTCAGTGTGACTGCAGGTGACAGAGCTGGGGGTTGAACCTGGATGCTTTTTGGCTCTGACTCGCTAGGCGCTCTTACCACATTCTGACAATGTCTCTGCTGCACACAGCTGTAATATTTCAGTGTTTGGAGATGTCATTGAAAACACTAGTGTCTTTGCTTCCTTCTGCTGGTGGTGTTCTTTATAATGTGCAGCAGAGCTGCAATGACAGTTTGCTCTCCTAGGATCTTAGCTCTGGGACTCGGATGTTTGTGCCACACCAAAAGCTGAAATGAGAACTCTTGGCTTGACTTTTGACTGAACACTTTGCTCCCTTAAAATGTCTCCCTCTCAAGAGTTTAGAGTTTTGCAATTGATTGTTGTGAAGCCACTGAATTTGAGAAGGGAGCCAGGAACAGCAGCTCACTGAGCCTCACCCAAACTTGTTGGTGGGAGGGAGGATGTCTGCTGACCTACTGAACTTTGTTTCAGGGCCTGTAGAAGAGCTCCGTGCGACTTTGATATCCATGTCAATATTTGTGATGCAGACTTGTAGGTTACATACTCCAAGCACCTCAAAGACTAGGAATAAGGCGGTGATGGTAGCTCGGGTAAATTAAAGAGCCTTGGTGCAAGCTGTGGCTCACAGTCAACTTCGCTCTTGCCTTTTCAGAGTTGGTATTTAATTCTCAGTCCGGCCACTGGAGGGAGCTCTAGAGACCTTAGAACAGGTTCCGAGGGCAGCTGCGCCGCAGGCGTGGGGCTGCAGCCGGCGCTCCGCGGCGTGTCCCGCTGCCCGGGTCAGTGGGAGCAGCTGATCTCTGTCAGCTGTGTACAAAAGGCTCTAAGGATGAAGAAAGGGAGACAGCACGTTGCTTTGGCAAAGTTGCTGATCTGGCTTGATTCTGAGGATAGGCCCAAAGCAGGACTGCTACCACTGTGGCCTCCTGGGGCTGTTTTTAAGCTCTTGTTGCTATGAAGGGTGGTTTCCAGTGCTGTTGCCAGAGCACCTTACCTGGCATATGAACAAGGTCTATCAGCTGTTGGTACCCAGGTTGACTGGTCGTATCTGTGCTGGTAGTTGCCATTCCTGGGCTGCGTGTCTCTGTCATTTCTCTTTCAGAAGGAAAGCGGGGTGCTGGGGATTCAATGGAAGTCAGGAACTTCAGGATATGGCTGACATCAGTTGCTAGTTAAGGCACTAATAATTAGATGCTGCAGAAGGGGGGAGTGCAGGCTGGTGGCGGCACCCTTTGCTAACAACATTGGATCTACAGGGATACACTTTGTATTCAGTTATCTTCGTACTTCTCTGTAGCCTGGTTGAAAAGTAGCACTTTTCACTTCCCCTCAGAAGAGGCTGTCTTGGGGTAGGCTGAAGACATTTGCAATGAAGAATCCCTCGAAACAGCAAGATGTGAGCAGTTGCTGCCCAACTGGAAGGAACATAACAGAGATGTCTGGGAGCAGAGAGCTGGCTGGTTTTCTAAACAGAGTATCTAAGGTCTTAGAAGTAGCGTGAGGGAGCTTCTGTGCAGGAAGGGGTATATGAGATGTAATGGAGAGGACTTCTGGCTGTTGCCTAGGGCCAGACAAGATCAACCTTCTGCCCAGCGGGAACTTTTGGTTCTCTAAAATGTTTTATTACAAAAACTTAGGCAGTACATCGCCCTCCACTGCTTGGTCCAAAACCAAACCATATGAGACCAATGTTTTGATGCAGTTGTGGAGGACAGTAGCTAAAAGGAGTTAGCTCTCCTCTCCCTATAAACTTAGAGAGAGTCCCCCAGCACAATCCGTCAGGTCTGGAATGACCTAGGCTGTCTATTGGCTTCTTTAATTTTAAGCCTTTTGAGCCTTTGAGAGAAGGACCTTTTCTTTTAACTCTGATGTGGTAGCAGCTGTTGGTTGCTTTAAATGTATTCAGTAACTATTCAAAGAGCGCCTGGCCTCTGTAGTGCTCTACTCAGTATCTCTGATAAACCAGTTTGATGCTACACAGAACTTAGAAGTATGAACTGTCTCATTTAGGAAACACAATTCCAGGACAAGCTTTGGATGTGTTATTACAGCGTAACATCACTTTACATCTCTGCACTGGGTAGGATGGGTAAGAATTTAAGAATAAACAAATCCATAACTGTCTCAAATGCAGGCAGCTTGGCAGTTCTGCCCTATTGTAGCATCTCGCAGCTCCCAACAGCATCCAGAGCAGGCTGGGGGATTTGTGCTGCCTGCCTCCTTTTTGTAAGGGAGTGAACAGGATTGAGGTGGCTTTGTTTGGTGTCTCTTTAAAGGTAAGACTTCTAGTCTAATAACTGTTTAGAGAGAAAATACTTTCACCTCAATAAAGTTCTTTGAATTATAAAGGACATTGCTGTTGGGTTACTGAAAACCCTTGGGGTTTGTTTCATTTATAACATTGCCTCAGGCATTCTGCTGCATCCTGTTGGATTGACCTCCTTTTCAACCCGTGCTTGCAGCTGCATTGCAGAGTTATCTTTTCCCTGGATCCTTCAGGGTTGTCATATGACAAACTTGAACTGTGACCCTTTTGTGTCTTACCAGGCCAGCAGTGCCCTCTCTGTGCGATGTGGCCAGCAGTCTTCCCTACGCACACATTTGTTCCAAGCCATTTAACAAACTGAAAGTTGCAAATGATGGCATTTCGTAGTGTTTAATAGTATCGACTGTAAAGCAAATGAAATGGTGCTGAATACCCTGCATGCTGCTAGTAAGAAATACAGCTTCCATTTCTGCAGTATGCCCTGGGTTTTCTGTGGTTAGTGTGTTCTCTCTGTTAAATCCCTTTTATTTTTTAAATAAATTCCAATGCTTCCCCCCAAACAACAGTGGCATTCACTGCTATAGATAGTCCAGCACTGGTATTTGTTTCTAATATATGGGGGTTTTAACCAGATTTCTCTAAGCAAAGTGGGCAAAGTCATTTTGCAGAAGTCTTGCAGAGAGTGTTAGAGTAAGAATTGATATAGTTAACATGGCATCCAAGCAACACCATCTCTGAGTGGTGTTGATGCTGGCAGGCATTGCCTTCCTGAAGTTACAGAGACTGAGCACTTGTATTTGTACAAATTGCATTCATTACCCGGAACCCTCCAGTAGTGATAAGAGACTGGCTGTGTAGCATAGATTGGCTCCAAGATAAGTAGCCAGTCTATTGTGCAGCTCATGGTAATCTTCCTCCTCCCTGCCCCTAATAATAAATCTTGGGGCATTTTGGAATGCGTGGGGGTTGCTCATTCCAGTAGCCTGAATGTATAACTACTCAACATCATCATCTCCTACCAATTGTGCTTTCATAACCAAGCAAGGCAGCCAACTGAGATGGATAGACTCAGATACAGTGTTCCAAACATGCAGATGCTTTGACTGTGTGTATTTGTTGCTCCCTTAAAGGACAATTCACAGGTGATGGCAAGGGTAAGAGTTTCTTACGCCTGTGTTCCAAGGCTAGAGCCCACTCACAGTGATGGTCTCCTTCAAGAAGAGATACGAACATCTGGCTTAGAGGTCTGCACGTAGGAGTAGCAGCTGTGCATAGGAACTGTAGCAGTAGCTTCTTCATAGTTAGCTTGTTCTTTCTCAGTGCAAGCATCTGTGTTATATGGCTTTGGTGAAACGGCTGTTATTCACTGTACCATAGCAGTATAGTTTTAAAGAAAGATTTGTCTAAAGAAAGATTTTTTTTTTCTGGCTGCTTTGTCTGAAATAAAGCAGCAACTGGCAAGTGCTTGTTCTGTCTTTTGAGCTATCTAATGTGCAAGGACTGGGTTTCAACATGTAAAGCTGAACATCAGCAGGCTAGGTTTATGCAAGCAGGCAGTATAATCCAACAAGTTCAGTTAAAAACATGTATTTACATGGAATTCTCATAATTTTTTCTCTGTCTCTCCCCCATTTAGGGTTTGAATGGCAATGGAGTTGCTCCTGGATCATCAGGTTTTAGCCTTACGAAACAGCTGCTCTGTCCAAGAATAACCCGTGTCTGTCTCAGGGACTTGATATTCTGCATGGAACAAGAGAGGGAGATGAAGCATTCTCTAACCTTGTACCACGCTCTTCTGAAGTAATTTGAATTTTACATTTCACCTTGCTGTCTACTGCCAAAGAAAACACTGAAGCATTGTTGCACTGTCTTGAAATTCCAATTTCTGGAAAATGATCCGTTGTAAGGATAACTCTTGTTTACAGATAAACATTTTTATTAAATGCCTAACCTAGCACCTGTAGGGGTTTTAATAATACTTGGCTTAAACCAGTCTCTAAACCAGTGAAAACACTGAGCTGCACACACAAGCACTTGACTACTACCTGCTTGCATTTAACTGTCATGCAGGGTCTGAGGGCTTGACACGTGTCCATAGTTCATGTATGATGCTTTCTTCAGTACTTCAGAGTCTGCCACATCTGTTCTACATGTAGTGCCTTCTTCGAATCCAACTTTATTTAGGGAAACAAGTAACACTTTAAATGTGCTGTGAGCATGGCAACTGTAATCACGAACCAGCATTCAGTCAGTTTGCTAATGTATGGCCTATCAGGCTCAGCATCTCCTTAAATTTTCTGGGTTTATAATTACTGCTGGATGTTTGTTTGTGGAAAGCGAAGTAACAAGCAAAAAGAATGAGGGGTGTTTTCTCCCCCTCACCTTGCCTCAACTGCCCTTCCCCTTTCCTCTGAGAAAGTGACTTGGGAAGGTGAACAAATTTGTGGTTCTTGTGATTAAAGTACATTAGACAGTGTAGTTAGGACAAACTTTGGGGAAAATCTGGAGTTAATAAACTAGAATGCAAGGAGTGAAAGACCCTGAAAAGGAGGAGTAAACGGAAGAAACAGTTTATCTTTCTATAGCATTCATCTTGAGCATATGTAGAAAGAAATTAACAAAAGCAACTTTTACTGACTACAAAAAGGGGAAGGCTTGAGATGCATTGAAACTTTGCAGCTGGAGACTCTCTTAAGGAGAAAAGCAGTGTTTACAGAGCACTGAATTCACTGCTTTATTGAGAATACTGATTTAATACCTTAATGTGCTGTAGCAGAGAAAATTACCAAGTAGAAAGTATTTAGGCAGTTGCCTGGTTTCCATTCAGTAAGAAGGAGGAGGACTCCTGATTATTAAGACTGCTAGGATAGATACAGAGATTTTGTACTTGCTTGGCTTGTGGTGGAAGGAATACCCTCAGGGTCACCCTTCTCCCCAGCCTCCAAACTTTTGCCTCCCATGACACAGTGCCATATATAGCATGGCTGTTTCCCAGGACTGGTGGGAAAGGCACTGACTGTATTGAATGGCTTCCTGCTGAAACTTTCCTCTTTGGAGAAGTGAGCTTCCTATGGTTACTTGGCATGCTACTTCAAAACTTGAAGCAATGATTCAAACACCTTCCACTTTCAGAGCCACTGCAGATAGTTACCAAATTCATTAAGTTTTGAATCTGTTACGGGGTTTTTTTGTTGGAACAGTAGTTGGAAATCTAGTAAATGAATGCTGTTAATTATTTATATATGTATATATAGCATATATATATATAAAAGAAGAGCAGTACTTTGAGTAAGCTATAGTTTGCAAGATATTGATGGCATCAGGCAAAATTGTTTTGTATAATTAAATGCTTAGCTTTACTTTTTATGTAAAGTGCAGCATTTTCCATATTTGTGTACTGTATCTTATTGAGCAGATGTTTAAAATTATTTTAAATACTACATCAAAGCAATTATTTTATTAAAAATAATAAATCAGTATCTTTGTTTCCTAACATGAGAAATTCAGCATCTGAAGCAGTCATCACCATGACTAATGGCATGGCTCTGAGAGAGAGCCCCGTCTATCTGCCCATCACAGTGCTTGGCACGGTTGCCTCACGTGACATATTAATGATAAACATCTATATTTTAAGGTTTTTAAACAGAACGAGGTGGCAGAGCAGAAGATTACTTGAAGGGAGGTGGGCAGGGAGAAAAAGCAACCTCTCATTTGTCTGATTTCCCACAGTCAGTTAGTGCAGAGGCTGGGTTTTGTCGTTGGTTGGGGCTTTTTTAACAGCTGGGCAGAGGCGAGCGCTTTGCACGTGTTCTGGGCAGTAAAAACACAGACTTCAGCAATGTGCAGTGGAAGCATTGTCCCAAGTTATTTTTAAAGCAACTATTTTTAAAGCAACTCACAATTAATTAAATGCAGGTTGGAGAACAAAGATGAGCATCTGCACATTGGCCTGCCTCTTCGTCATCTTTAAACCAGTGCAAGAGTGAAATGAAAGACGTTGGAGAAAATGATTGATAACTAGGTGCATAGAAAGTACAATAGATGGTCCAAGTGCAATGCAGATTGCATGCTTTCATTGTTGTCCTGCTCTTTCACCAGTAGTCTACCACCTCCCTCCACCCCAACCCAAAAATTTATGCTGTAGTAGTATAAATAGTGTGAGTAGCAGACGTTTTCAGAAAGGTTTCTCAGCAGGTCCGTAGGCCTAATTTCAGACAGGACAGAGAAGGCCTTGGTGCAAATGCTAAAAGTACTTGTCTCCCTCCCAAGGGTTCAGCCTGCCTCTCATTCAAGCGCAGTATGGCTTCTAAGAGTAAGAAGTGTCCTCTAGAGTGTCACTTAGGAGACACTTGGGCTTTACTCACACACAGTAGAAGGAGAGTTAGCCAGTAGTTCACTTCCCCCGCTTTCCGCAATCTTACTGGGCTTTATGAGAATACTAAAATCCCAGTCACAAGGTGATGAGGACAACCCCTGCCATCATGGTCCCTTGGCTCTTGGTTCTTGGCACGCTCATGTTCAAACTTGGGAGCCTAGCAGCAGAGCTGTCTATGCCACTGATGCTGTGAGGGTTCTCTAGCTTGCTGCAGGCGCTTCTTGCTGTCCGGGCGGTCTGCTAGCCTAGTAGCACCTAGCTGTCTGGGCAGCTATCCCTGGCATTCAAGTATTCAGCCTTTAGGGAAAACACTCTATGCAGTTGTGGGGGGGAAAGCTGTTGTCGCTGGCTCTTGACTACTACTATCTTAGCAGTGTAGTATGCCAAGTGTTGTATGTTACGTGGTAACAAAAGGGGCTTTGTACTCTTTCTCCTCCAGCTGCTGCTTTTTCCCTTTATTGGCATTTTCAAGTCTTGCCACTGAATCCAGCCCTTTGCACTGTCTTTGACTCCAGCTTTTCCCTTCTTCCCCTGGGAAAGACTAGCTAGAGTGCACTAACTCACCCCGCAGCTTTGTTCGAGGTTTAATGAGGAAGGTAGTGGGGGACTGTGAGACATTGCGAGATGATTCCTCAAAGCCATTGTACTCTCTTGGACACTTTGACACGAGTAGCTTAAGGCTACTGTTTGCATCAAGTTGTTCTAAGCTCACTCTCTTGTAGGCACCTGTGTCCTGCCATGTGAGTGCACTGTGCTCTGCAAAAATGCTGTCAGCTGTTCTCCAGGTTCATCTCTTTACTCTGTTCTTTGCTTTCCTCTTCGTTTGTAATCTCTGGGGTAAAGAAGGAAAGACTAAAGCAAATGATGTCCTGAAGGGGCAGACAGTCGAAGTGATTGGACTTGGCAAAATGGGCTTGCTTGCAGCAACTTCTCAAATGAGGGCTGCTGTGTTTCTGAGGCCAAGTGCTGCACACGCTTCCCTTCGCACATAGCACACACAATGTCTACAAATACTCTGAGAGCTGCATCCAGCCATTGCTGTCCAAGGTCTTATGGCTGGAGCCTGCAGCTGTGGAGATAACTACAGTCTGCAATGAAGGCTTTACTCCTTTGATGGGTGCAAAATTGAGTACCAAGGCTGAAGAATGTAGCATACCGGACCTCTCTGTTTTGCAACTTTCAGGACTGGGGTCATTACCAAATGTCAGTGGCTTGTCCCATCCTCATACGGTAGAAAGGCTGCCCGTATGCAAACCACATTGCTAGCGTTTCACTTGGTGCACGCCTTTTGTAAGCTAGATGACCACTCTGTTGGCTTTGTAACACTGAAGGAATAATCAAGAAACACTGTCTTTTCCTTCTGGATACCAGCTCTTTTTATCTCTTCTACCATAGGCAAGAGCTGGTCACTTCTTGCCTGCTCTCTGTAGCTGTTCTGGCATGTTAGCTTCTAACCTTGCTACCCAGTCTCTCCTCAGGATCCTTAGCTTCAAAGATCCCAAGTTGTCTCCAGGCAGCCTGGCAGCCTGCTTTTGAAAAGGTTTTTGCTGTGAAGGACGGAGGAAAAGGAGGATCTCCATTCTGGACTTGAAAGGCTATTGTGGGGTGGAAGGAGGTGTGCTGCAGGTCAGCTCACATCAGCCCTGAGGCTGCTCCTTTCTGTGCAGGGAGCAGGTCCTCACAGGAAGCTTGTTTTTCGTGCTGGACAAGACTTCTACCCGTCAGTACTACTTCAGATGGGCTTTCTACGATGTCCTTGCAGCTGTAGGTGCTTCTGCCTTCCAAGAAGTGCTTCCCTGGCACAGCCACCAAAAATTCATGCTGGAGACCCCATCGGAGCTGGTCATCGTTCTTTTCCTCAACCTCAATCTCACAGTCCTACATCTCTTCCAAGTATCTCCTCTTCAGTCTGTTTCTCTCACAAGTAGGGAAGGGTATAGAGCTGTCTTGCGTGTTTCAGAACGCTGAGTGTTACCTAGACCTGCCCTGACACAGCGGGTGACCGGTACGTGTTTTTCCAGAGTTCTGCCCATCAGTACTCTCACTGCCTCCCCTGGAGCTGTGCCATGGTGGGAGGGAGCAAAGGTGGGGGTCTTATGCATGGGTACCACTAAGGCAGAAAAGCCATCCTCATGACAGCAGCTTGTCACACACACTCCCACTCTGCAGGCTGTACTTGGAGAACTGCAGTTAGTGGTGAGCAGTTATTCTCTCTACCAGATCACAGGGAATATCATTTTTAAATCTATTTGAAATGAGTTATTATCTGACAGATTATCTGTATCTGGTTTTGAGAGCTAATTCATAATTACATGTAGTTCCCCAAGCTTCTTGAGATATTTGCACTTCCACTTTGAAGTGTTCAGCATGACAGGGTTTATTATTTACAGTTATTTGAAGGTGTTTCTTATTTTTGTCCTGAGAAGCTGGAAGGGATGAGGGGAAGTATTTTTTTTTTTTCAAGGAATTATGTGTGACTATACATGTACTGAGTGAGTGTCTAAGAATGGCTGAGTAACTTCTAAAAAGAAATACCCTACTTCCTGTAAAGACTGTGTTACAGCAGCTCCCAGGTGTGAAACTGCAGCAACACGGAGAAAAAGGAGGAAAGGGGCAAATTGGTGTGGTTGCAAGTTTTAGTACGTTAAAATCCTTTGATATCTTTGTGCAAAATTGGGCAGAGAATAGAGTCTCCTGAAGAGCTGATCAGCCGGGCTTCTCAAGGAGGGAGGGTAGGGAAAGGAAAAGGCACTCAGGGATCGAAGACAGAGCTCGCTCCTCTCTCCAGGAGCGTGGGTGATACCTTTACGTATGTTCTGGCAGAGGCTTTCATTTACAGAACTGACAGAAAAGGGCCTGTCTATTAAAAGAAATTCCATCAAAGTAGGTGGGTATTTGAATGCAAGCTGTGTATGTAATGATTTATTGGGGAAGAAATCCTTAAATCATTGCTTCTTATTCAACGCAGTCTTCATTCTTGTCTTAATGTCTGTTACAATTTAGAGAAGCACTTAGTTATTATCTCATATATCTTTGAAGGAGTGGCAAGAAGGGCGATGGCCAGCTGCAGACCACTCAGAGCTAGGTGCAGGACTGGGGAGTATATGCTCTTCAAAAGAGCCTGTGGCCTGACCGATACCAAAAGAGGTTGGAATGAGTGGAAGATCATAGAATCATACAGTCATAGAATAGTTTGGGTTGAAAGAGACCTTTAAAGGTCACCTAGTCCAACCCTCCTGCAATGAGCAGGGACATCTTCAACTAGATCAGGCTTCCCAGAACCACATCCAGCCTGCCCTTGAATGTAGATGTGTAAGTACAGTAGATCACAGAAACATAGAATAGTTAGCGTTGGAAAGGACCTTTAGACCATCTAGTTCCACCCCCCCTGCCATGGGCAGGGACACCTCCCACTAAACCATGCCACCCAAGGCTCTATCCAACCTGGCCCTGAACACCGCCAGGGATGGAGCATTTACAGCTTCCCTGGGCAACCCATTCCAGTGCCTCACCACCCTTACAATAAAGAATATCTTCCTCATATCCAGTCTAAACTTCCCCTGTTTAAGTTTAAACCCATTACCCCTTGTCCTATCACTACAGTCCCTA
>JANRGW010021868.1:0-19828 GCA_024733675.1 Psilopsiagon aymara
GCAGTGCTCAAGGCCAGGTTGGACACAGGGGCTTGGAGCAACTGCTCTATGGAAGGTGTCCCTGCCCGGGGCAGGGGCTGGAACTGGATGGGCTTTAAGCTCTCTTCCAACACAAACCATTCCATGTTCGATGGGAAGTGAGCAGAGAAGGCTGTTATGTGCCCTGCCCTTGGCTCCCTCCCACTGAACAAAATGACCTGTGGTGGAAATGTCTCTGTCTGAAGGACCCTGGGTGAGGGTCTGAGCTGTGGGTTTGGGGAGCCCTTTGAGGTTGGCTGGAGCAGGGCCAGCTTCCAGCTATGCCTGGTGGAGCTCACCTGCCCAGGGGGCTGTGGGCAGGAAGGAGATGCTCCACAGACCTGGCTCCTAGGAGAACTGAGTCACTTGTCATGGCTGGCGGCTCTCTGGGGCTGATTGCCTGAGGGTAACTTGGCGCACAGGCAGGAGACATAGAACTGTAGCTATCTATATACGCAGAGGAGAGGAAAGTAACAGCTCAAAATGTGTGACTGGAATGAAAATGTAAAGCAGGATTCCCAATTAAAGCTGTGCATGTTGGAGGATGTACCCGCTCCTGAAGGGCTCCAAGGCACAGATGCAGCCACTCCGTAGTGTCCTGAATTAGACCAGGAAGGCTTCTCCAGTGCACGAAATCCGTGTGGAAGCAGTGTTGTTCCTACACATCAGCACTTTCCCCAGCCTGCCACCCCTGTGGGTTAAGGTAAGGAGCTCTCCTGTCACCTGTTCCATAGCCCTGTCACTGCTGCCTGCGTGTCGCTGCTGCCTGCTGTTGTGCCGTGTCTCTCACTGCTAGATGATGATGTCTCTATGCTGGAGCAGGGATGTCTTTCTGAAGACATGCATTATTCAGCAGTCAGGATAATGAACTCCTTGGATTTGGGCATGTGTGGAGCCCTGGTGCTATATCTTCTCTCTTTCACCCGTGCAAGGCAGGAGGGGAGCTGCTAGAGCAAACTGTGCTCTCTGTAAATCCATTGCAGTATCCATAAGGTTGCAAGAAGGGTCTAACCTAATCCTAAGATAGGTCTGTGGAGAGGTCTCCACTAGCCATTCCTGCTCCTTCTGTCTTCTTAACTGTGCGTTTCCATCGGGGAGGTAATACATGATAGAGCAATTAACTTTTGGCTTCTTTATTTCTACATGCACGGTAACAAATGCTGTGCCAAAGGTGGCTGTGCAGCAGCAGGGAAGGTTGGGGAGAGAAAGAAATATGGAAGATGGGGGGAATTGGAGGTTAAAGCCATGAAGAATGTGGCCCTGGAAAGGGTGTCCCCTTTCCAATGATGCTGGGTTCTGGCTCTAGGCCAGCAGACGTGGATGGCTGCAGCTACACACAGCTGAAGCAGAACATCCCAGTAGGCTGAGGGTCTGCTCCTGCTCTTGGCTGGACTTGAAGCCTCCGCCAGCGTATAAGGGATGGGAGAGTGTCTGCTGTGGTGCAACAGGAGCTGTTGTGTTTGGAGGAAGTGCAGGGTGTTTTGCTGGAGTTGATGCGCTGCACGTCTTTACTTTCCTCTGTGAGGAAAACAGAGGAGGCTTTTTGGCATGGGAAAGCTGAAAAATCTGATGCTTCATCCTTTTATTCCCCTTAGCAAAGGCTCAATTCCAAGAAACATAGGAAAGAACAGAATTTTGGTTTGGGGTTTTGTTTTTTTCATAGTAAGTTTTGCAATTCTCTCAAGAAGCAAATCATTGCATGGACTAACTCACGATTCTGTGATAACAATGAGAAAATTATTAGGGACAGCATTGGTGTTCTTGCTGTATCCGGGAAGACTTTCCCAGAACTCTATTTATACAGATTCCTCCTACAGAAGAACAGGACCAGAGTCTGTTTCTCAGATGTAGACATACCATGGCTTGATCAGCTAGGGACATCTGCTTACCTGCTACATCCACACGTGATGGAATTGCACTAATTCCATAGTGCTGGAGCAATCCCTGGTGTGGAGCTGTGTTGGGGACTTGCCTTTGTGCACGTGCTTCATGCAGATGTGTAGTGCAGCAGTGCCAAGTGCTTCCAGGGTAGGTGTTATCCATGGAGCTATACTAGGGCAGAAGTGCTAAAAACTGGGAATAATGGTGGAGGACTGAGCCGTAGGATGCTCTGGAAGATGTGACACCAGCCTGCCGGATGCTGGAGCTCCAGGGTTCCCTGCAGGGGCAGCAGACACGGTGCTAGACAGCGGGTCTGCTCTCGGATGAGCAAAGCAGAGTGTAATTCTCACCCTGCACACAAGCTGCGTCACTGTGAGGTGGTGGCCCGGCCTCCTGGGAATCCTGCCATGCTCTGCTTTATGGCTGGGAGATCAATCTCATGGCACATGGGGATTTTTCCATAGTGCCATGAAGAACTCAAAAGTGATTTTGCTGCTGCTGTGCAGAGTCTGGGTTTCACAGAGGACCTGCAGGAGCTGTGTCTATGGAGATGCTGGTAAGGGCTGCAGAGGACTCTGGCTGATGATAGAGCTCTTGGGGAGCCTCTGTTTCCTGCTTTTTCAGGTGGATGTGGAGTATGATTTTTATAAAACCCAGAGGGATGCTCTGTGGCTGTGCAGCAGCCCTGGGGAGCAGCCATGTCCTGCACCTGAGCTCTGGCTCTGTTTGCCAAGGCAGCCTCGCAAACACATCCGGGCTCATTTCCGAGTTCTAGCACCCCTGAAATTTCCAGGAGAGGAGGACAATGCTTTAAAAGCCCTTGGAGCATGAGCCAGCTGCAGGCAGACAATGGGGAATTGGTGCAATCTGCTCTGCTACAGCTTTGCCAGCAACAATCTGTCCCAGTGTGTGGCATCGCTTCCAGCCTGGACACGGGCTCTGCCCACCTGCAGGAGCCACCTTTGGCTTTCTCTGGATTTGGCACAGAGAAAGGGCTGTAATCACAGAGGGAGGAGCAGCCATGGGCACTGGCTGGTGTGCCCTGGCTTGATGTCAGCCTCTTCAGTGGCTTTCCTAAGTGGTCATTTGAAAGAGGAGCTGCTGCTTGTTTGGATTCACTGGACTTGATCACTTGGCTCCTGCTAATTGTTTTTCAGTGAGTTCTGCAGGAAGAGGGACAGATTCATGCTGTTTATGTCACTAAAGTCACATCCAAGCACCTTGTAAGAGTGAGAGTTGGTGCTAGAGGGCTGCAGAGCATCGTGAGCAGTTTCCTGGTGAGCTGGGATTGCTCAGCATCTCCCTGGCTCAAAGCCTGGATAGCCCAGGATGCATGTGATCAGATAGATCCCAAAGACCTCTCTCCTGGACTGAAATACTTGGCTTGGGCCTGAAGGGGAGCAGATGAGGTGGGAACCTCTGGGTTGCTGAGGCATCAGTGGAAAATCCTCTGTGGTGTGAACTTTACTGACATTGCCTTTTCCCCTGCATTGTTCTGTGCCCTGAGCATGGACCAGTGTGTGGTAGGAAAGAGGCGGTGGGCAGGGGAGGTTTGGGATGAGGCTGTAGATGCAGAGGTGGCTTCCTTTGGCTGGGCTTGACCATGGTTCAGCCTCTGGTGCTGCAGGGACGTGGCAACATCTTTTCAATAGGCAGTTGTTTTCCTTCTTCAAGTCCATGCTCCAGGGCAGGTTGAGAGGGGAAGGAGAAGGGGGGACTGGAGTTGGAGGGGTTTGCAGGCAGCCTCAGCTGAGGAAGGACTTGGGCCTGTGACCTCTGGATTTCTGGGAAGACAAGGCTTGCTTTCATTTGGCTTCAGGGTCACAGCCTGCGTGTGCAGGGAAGGAAAACCCCTGATGCCCCTCAGGCTGTGCAGTGGCACAGCACAACTGGACCAGTTGTGCTGGCTGGCATCTTTGGAGCTGAGGCTGACCCTGCTGGCAGGGCTGGGGGGGCTGTGGTGCCTCAATGAGCCCCGATATAAAAGTGGGTATCAGAAGTTGAGTAACAGAAATGAAACGTATAATAAATCATCTGTTTTCATTGTATGGCTGTTAAGTGACTATATGTTTTTCTAATGTATATGGTAACTGCAACCCAATGCATTTTGTAGCAGGAGCTCTATATGCTGATTTTAATCAAGCATATATTGAGAAGGATGTATTGACCTAATTGAGAAGTAATGTCATAATGAAAAGCTATTCAGGGTGTATGTCCTCTCCTGCCCTCTGGTTTCTGAAGTAACTGAAGGAAATAGCACTTCACTTCTGATGAAATCATCCCAAGGGGGTTGTTTCATTGCAGTGTGATGGATTAATTTCATTGAAGGCACTGTACAAGACAGCAAAATATTCTTGGAAAACTCAGGAAGTTTCCATCATTGTGCTGAGCTCATTTGAAGCATCCTCAGTGGCAAAATATGAGTGCCTCAACTTCTGTCCTGCTGCAGGTCCTGGCTTGCTTGGTGCTCACTCTGCGTGGCAGATGTCAGAGCTGTTGCTTTGACTGAGGTCTGCAGGTATGGGGGTGAGGCAGATACTGCCAGCACAGGCTGAGCATCCTCTTTTGTGCCCCCTGGGATGGAGAGAGCATCCTCAGCCAGGAGCATGGTTAATCCAGCAGCACTTGGCAAAGCAGCACTGCTGAGCTCTGCGCTCCTCTCCCTGTAGCTCAAATGGTAGTGGTTGGGTTTGTACCCTGCTGATGCCCCATGCAAAGAGATGATGCTCAGGCTCTTCAGAAGGTTTAAGTCTCACTCCTCTTGAAAGTGAGCTCTCCTGCACAGTTCAGAGGCATTTGAGCTGTTCATATGTTTAGTGGATATGCATTTAATATTTTCATTTGGGAGTCAGCATATGTTTTAATGAATTAATTTTCAAGTTGGTGTCTCCTTCATCAGACTTTCCTTAGACCCTGAAAGCGTTCACGACTTATAATTCAAGTGCTTTGAAACTGGGCAGCGAGTGAAACTGTTAACCAGGATGATTCACATTTGCACCTCAGTCCCATCTGAGCTTCCTCATCTGCTGCAAGTTAATTACATCCCACCAGGATCCTTTGATATTTGAGTAATTTCAGAGCACCAAAGCTTAAATTTGTGCTTGTTGCTTTTTAGAGGCTTCACTCCTCAGATGATGGAAAAGTTCCATTGTGCTCTCTGTGCTTGCTCTGGGTTAAGCTGTATTAATGGGACGGATTTGGTACATGGGTTCAAGATAATTATTACCAGTGTATAACGTATTGAGAGCCCAGTCCTTCCAGGTGTAGAGCAGCTTCTGGAAGTCAGAGTGTCTTAATCTCCTGGAGTTGGGGCACCTCTTTGGCCAGGGATCAGTGCCATGGAGGTAAGTCATGGTCAGGTGGTGAGTGGTGTGCAGCCCCAAGGAGTTGTGAGCAGGGAGAGCTGTGCATGACTTCTGCTTCCAAGTGGGCACTGGGGAGTTGGAATCCGAATTTCCGACAATAATGCAGCTTGTTGGACCCATTATGAATTGAAATGGGGTCTTATTCAGCTCTGCTAATAAGAGGGTAAATGCAACTAAATACAGCTGTCTTCCTCACTGCCATTTGGTATTTATTAGCAAATATGCAGTGGAATTGAATTCCTTGTAAGTGCTGTGCAGCTAATGGCAGATAGCAATTAACTGAAATGACTACTCTTGAGCACTGATGCTGCCGTCAGTGAGTGGAAGAGGAAGTCTGGAGCCAGCACACAGCAACTTCCAAAACTCGCTGTAGTTTTCCCCTCTGGATTCTCTGTTTCATGCCCTTATCAAAAGGCTGCAGTGAAAATAGGTTCATCTTGGTACACCCTGGAACTCAGCTTGAGCAAACACTTCGAGCAGTAGTAACTTTGTGTGTGTGTGTGTGTGTGTGTGTGTGTGTGTGTTTGTGTGTGTGTGTTAGTATTTTCAGTTTGGGGGCACTGAAAGGACTCCTTGCAATACCAGCACCAGTGAAAGTGTGTGGAGTGGAAACCTCCAGGTGTGCTGCCTCTGCAGCACCACATGTGCTTCAGGAGATGTGAAGGAAGCTGGCCCAGAGGCTTGGAACTAATCCAGAAGCTCGGAAGGATGGGGTGCAGTGTTCATTGTTCATCTTCAGCCTTTCCTCTCCAAACAGTACAAGAGGTTTTGTTTTCTTCACCTCACTAATAAGGTGATAGAATCATAGAATAGTTTGGGTTGGAAAGGACCTTAAGATCATCCAGTTCCAACCCCCCTGCCATGGGCAGGGACACCTCCCACTAAACCATGCCACCCAAGGCTCTGTCCAAACATCAGAGCTATGCATAGCTCAGAAGAGCCACAAAGGGCCTAACTCCATGGCCATGGGAAAGGAAAGCTCTGCAGTCATATGGCAACTGCTGCTGAGTCCAGTAGCCAGATGTGCCACGATTGGCAGCACACCTGATAATGTACATATGCTGATTAACTGACAGAAGGAATTTTATGTGGTTTACAATGCTGCATAACTTAAAGCTGTATACAGAAGCACCTTCCAGAGCAATGACTTTAGGAAGATATCCTACATGGCTGCACCTGAGCCAGGAGCAGCTTGGTGATGTGTAGGTCAAAGTGCCCCAGGGGTTCTGCCTGCCCCTGACTGAAAGCAGCTTCTGTGGCTGGTTTCAAACTGCCTGTCATCATAAAAATGCCAAAGTAACTTCACACGTACCTGGGTTTGCTTGTCACCCTTCCCAGCCAGCCCGTGCTTGGTACGGAGCCTTGTGGGGAAGCTGCCTGTCAGGAGGGGATTAGTGCTGGTGGGAAGGGGCTGTGCTTCAGGGGGGGCTGCTGGCAGGGAGGAGAGGCACTGCTCTCCATGCTGCACCAGCGCTGGCTTGGGAGGGAGCGGAGTACCCTCACTAGTGCCCTCCCTGCAGAACAGAGCAGGTTGTTAATGGGTGTGCTGAGAAGGAGGTAGATGCAGGGGAGGAAGTATTGATAGGAGGAGCTGAGTGATTGATAGGTCTGGAGTCATGGCAATGTGATGATATTTAATGGTTTTCTCTGAGCTGGGGGCTCATCATTTGAGAGTGAGATTGAGGAGCTGTGTATGTGCAGGCGGTTTGATTGCTGAGAGGACAGTGTTGCTGCTGAGAAGCGAGGACCCTGCCCTGGGGCAGAGTAGCCAGAGAGAAGCTGCTCGAAGGGAGTTGTGCGAGTGCCCCAGGCAGAGCAGAGCAGCCTGCAGGCTGGCCCAGGGCTAACCAAGCATGAACAAGCTCACTGTAAGCTTGGTCTGTGCATTGTGAGGATCTAGGATAATTTTCATCATGTGGAGAAGCCCACAAAAATAGACCCTTCCTCAAGTGCATCGTAGGCTTTGGCACAGCAGAAGCACGAGCTGGTTTCATGGGGTGAGAGCATCTGCCTGTGCAGGGAAAGGGAATGAACCATCCCTGGGGAGCGGAGCAGCTCCTGCCCTGCGGTTCAATCACTGCCTGCTCTCCATATACAGTCCCGTGCTGAGCTTGAGAAAGGAAATTCCTGAAGGGGGATAAATCTCAGCTTGCTCAGGTCCTCTAAAGGTGTGCTGGCAGTTAATTATTTAAACGCATTTGTAGTTAAGCCAGTGAATGGACACTTACACTGAGTACCTGCCACATGTGATCCTTTTCTGACTGCAAAAAGTGTGTAACTGCCCCTGTCATCAGTGCTCTGAAATCACACATCCTTTTGTATGCAATTCAGTCAGATTGCAAGTAAGATGCTAAAATCTGTTGCTTCATTAATTCGTACCAATAGGTACGCTAAGGGTTTGGGGTTTTTTACCATTGTTGGTGGCTTTGGTGTTGGGTTGTTGGGGTTTTTCTGCTGTTCCTCCTGTCTGAAAGCTTTGGGATTTATTCCTGGCTTTAGAGCTGCAGGAGCTCTGATTTTTGAGTTTTGCTATTGCCCCCATTAATATGAATCAAATACCTGTGTGTGTATAAATAGATACATATATAGTAAGGGCAGCTTCACCTGGTCTCTTGCCCTGGGGGGGTTTCCAATATTTAAGGCAGCAGAGAGCTGTCTCCTGCCTCTGTCTTGACACGATCATTTTCCGTGTAGCTTGATGGACTTGCTGTCAGCAGGGTAAGCGCTGTGAGCACGGCAGCCCTGAGCACATGACGGGGGGGCTGGAGTAAGACAAGTTTCATTTCTGGACACTGCATGGTCAGCTCTGTCTCTGCCTGCCTGGAGCACACCTGAGAGCTGGGATGTTGCTGTGTCCTTCTCTGGTGCTGTGGCCATATCTCCTGGCTGCAGGAGCTGCGGCAGCCCCAAGCTTCGGGTCAGTGCGTGGCCCACAGTCCTGCTGACCAGCTCTTGGCTAAAGGCACTCTGTCCTGTTGCTCTCCAGCCAAGCAGGGGGAAGGCAGTGTGATGAAGTCCATGCTAAGTCGTTATCTTAGAGTATTTAGCAAGGGAAACACAAGATGTGGGGTAGAGCGGGGTGTTGGGAGGTCTGACTGGAGCTCTAAGCTTTGGAGCACAGGTGGGTAGTGCTCTCCCTCTAGGGACCCGTATCATCACACAGGTCCTAATTACAGTGCTGTTTTGACAGCAGTCGCAGAGATCATTGTAAATGGCACTGATAACACCTCGCACTCCTGGCTTTGGTTCTCACTTGGCAGTGTTCTTGTCATCCTCCGTGCTCCTGAGAGCCGTGCTGCCTCCGCTGTATTGCTGTGTTGCTTGAGAACGTTTGATGTGCCTGAGTCCTTGAGTTTTGCCTCTGCAGCTTTTGCAAAGGGATGCTTCTGCTCTTTCATTCTCCCAGCTAGCTTGCCAGGCAGCCAGGTGGCAATCTGTGATACAGATCATCATTAGCTGCTGTCTGGCAGTGATGAATGACCCTGGGAAATCTTGTTGTTAGAGGCAATACCCGCTCTTCCTGTTCTTCTCTCTTTCTGCTTTCTCACCAGTTATCCTTTAAAGAAGTTAAAGAGGAGGGAGGGTGGCCCTGCTCTATGTTGTGCTGGGAAGTGATTTCCTCACCCCTGTCACCACACAGTGGAAGGTCACTCTTTTCTGCCTTATGAGTGTCAGGAACAACATCCATTCCTGGGCTTGAAATTCTCAGCTGTCACATTGATGGGAGCCGAGTGATGTGCCAACATTATGCCACTCAGTTGTTCCTCCAGCAGAGCCCCATGCAGATTGCCAACTCATCTGTGACCAAGCACTGGGTTTCTATTTGGTCTCTCTTCTGGTTCTTTTATTGTGGACCTGGAGTCTGGGTTGTGACTTCTGGGAATACTTGGGTGGAATCCTGCCTCTCTGGAGGAACAAGCATATCTGTGAGAGGTCTGCACTGTTTTAGGGCAAGGTTTGTGAGCAGGGCCTACTTCAAGAGAGCTTCTCCTCTCCCCAGGTCCCTGCTCAAAACCCTCAGTCAGGGATGCCCTGTGCTGTCAGCAAAAGGTTGAACGTGGTGGAAGCGTAAGCAAGCCTCAGCATCTTAGCTGTGGAAAAGCAGCTCATGTTCTGCAGCATCTCTTCTGAACCATGCCATATGGCCAAGCCCAGCATCTTCAGCTTGTCAGGAGTAATTTGCTGGCTCAGGAGGGCCTGAATCTTCTTTTCTGGTATTAAGATGTGAATAGTACGTACTTGCTGAGGTGGTGCAGTTCCAGGCATGCTGCGTGTGTGTGTCAGCGGGGGAGGAGGTTAATATCTGGGGGCTGAGGGGTTGTGCAGGTTGTGCATCGTGGATGGAGATGGTTTGGAGCCCATTTAAATGGGCAGAGATGTGCTCTCTGGGATCCATCTTCTGCTCTTCCCCAGTGTGAGGACTGCTCACATCATTTCTGGAACTTGCAAAGCTTCCTGGGTGGCAGATGGATGAGACCCCTTTGGAGCCTGTCAAACCAAGGAGTGCTTCTGCCCCAAAGTGCCCTCTTTTGGAGGAACCCTGGGCTCTGCACCCGACAAAGTGATGAAGTCTTTCTACTCTTGTATCTAAGAGGCATCAACAGGAATAGCTGGTGCAACCCCAGAGGCAAAGTGTTTTGGGAAGAGAGCAATTCGGAAAGGAGGGAGCTGCCTTGTACCACCTCTTGGGCTCTTCTAGGGCCCTTTTCCTTTGAGCAGTGCAGAAAGTATGTGAGTGAACCGAGACACTCTTGTTCCTGGATTTCAGCTGTGGACTCCCCTATCTGCTGCCTGAAGCCAACAGCAGACAAGGGACATTGTCTTTCTTAGAGGAAAGAAGACATTACTCTCTCTAGGTCTCTGGAAAGAAAAGCAATGTTCGTTTTTCCTTTCAGTGACAGCAGAGAGAGAAAATACCCCAGATAAACGCAGTTCAAGATTCCAGTAACTTAATGGGAAGGTTGCCCATGTGGATGGGGTGAAGACTGGAGCGCAGTGCGCGCTGCACAGGCACGGAAATGCCATCAGCACCTTTAAAACCCCAGATGCTCCCTGTGAACTTGAGGGAGAGACCTGGCTGCAAGATTGCTCCAAGCAGACCCCAGTCCCGCTGCCTCCTGCTGCCGGTGGGACTGGAGCTCTGGGTCCACGTCCAGAAAACACGCAACCTGCAGAAGAAGAGGTGGGTGAGGGTGCAGGTGTTGCTGCGGGGGGGACCGGGGCTGCAGTCTGTTATTGATGGGCTCCTGTTGTTGGCTTTCCCTTTGTGTCAAGGTGGGTCAGGTTGGCTCCATTGAGCAGCAGATTCCTACAGTCACCTGTTTAGTCTTTTCTGATGAACAGCGGAGCTGTGACCTTTGGAAGCTGTTGTATGTGGAGTGATTCAGTGTGCCCGAGCTTGTTCATTGACCTTTAGTTGGTTCCTCTGCCCTAGGCGTTGTGTTTCTGGTTTCTTTTAAGCCTGCAGTGACTGAACTGCATGCAGAGTTGCTTCCCAAGACCAGCCCTGGCTGTGGGGCCCCGAGGATGTGGGAAGGGCAGGGGGGGTTCAGGAGTGGGTTGTGTTTCTATTAATAAGTGCTATTCTGAAGCATTGTCCCTTCCCGTGGCAGCAGCGTGATGCAGAGGAAAAGCCTCCTCTCCCTTCCCTTGTTTGCATCCATCCCAGCCTGAACACTGATGTTAATCAGATCAGGCAGGTCCTCTGCAGGGCAGCCTGTGCAAGGACAAGCAGATTGTAGCCGAAGGGGAGGGCATGTCACTGTGTTGTGGCCAGCAGCTGCTACGGGAGCACCAGCAGAGCACCCAGAGAGTGTGTGTGAGGCTGTGTGAGTGTATTGGAATGTGGCCCCAGGGCAGACATTTCAATTCTGTGTTTTGCACTGGTAAATATGGTCTGAAGGAGATGGCACCCTTGGAGGTGTAGCTGGGTTGGGTTGTTGAAGAGGTTTCTGTGTGGAGGGGATGGGAGCCCTCGCTTCAAGCTATTGAAATCACACAAGTTTGGTTGGAGCTAGTCTGCAATGCCAAGAGTGAGGGAGATTGGTCTCCAGCTCACTTTTCAGACTGTTTACAGATGGTGAACTCAGTTTCTGAAAGGGAACCTGGATATTGGGAAGAGTTTTGCTTGTGTTGAAATTTGAACTGGTTACTGTGAAATTTGCTTCTGCCTCCCATCTTCTAACTGGAATCCATAGTTAATTCCTGTGAGTGTGGCTCTTTCCTGCACCTCAGCTGCCTGAATTCAGTCTTGCTGATGTGAGTACAAGGTGTTCCTCCTCTGTCTTCAGTCCCAGTCAGCAGAGGTTTGTCAGTACCTGACGATGACACTGGGTAACCACTGTAGTGATCTGCAGACCATGAGCATGCCCAGGGAGTGATGGAGCTTTGGTATCACCCCCAAATGGGTCTCTCTAATTCACCATGCTGTAGCAGAAGCTCATTCTTACTAACTTCCATGTGGTCTGGCAAGAGGATCAGCAGAGAGAAGTTGAACAGTTTTAGTACTAAGTCTGAATATTTCCCCTATGAAACAGAAGCTGAGGGACTGATGCTGCCCTGGTACCATGGGCATCCTCTTTGTGCAAGTGAAATAACCAGCTAAATAGGGCTTTGAGGTGAGCTTGAAATCAGTTATTTGTGGGGGAGTTTGAGGCGGGAGCCCAGGTGAGCTGCTTCAGGCCCGTTCTCCCTCGTGTTGCCCAGTGGTTTTGGGGACAAATGAACAGTGAGACATACGAGGTCACCAGAGTGTTTGGAGGGAGAGCCTCAGACCAGCTCTTCCGCCGGTTTTATGTTCATTGGTCTGTTGTTTGGACAGTCCTTGTGGGTTGTCGTGCTCTGGAGGATGCTGTTTGGCTGCCAGGCCTTGAGTGTTGGAAGCTGTAGGGAGTCAGCTCAGCAGGGAGGTTGCCAGACAAATGGGATTGGATCTTAGGCAGTTTACACACTGCTCACAGAGGAACTGGCTTTGTTTCCTGGTGGCTGAGAAAACACCATCCTTCCCGTTTGTAGGAAAAATATACCAGGAATTGGCATTTCATATGTGCATCCCCCCGTGGCCCTCGGCAGTAGGCAGAGGGAATGTTGGCTGCAGGCTTGGCCAGAAGATGCTGGAGCCACAGGCCTGGAGCAGGAGGAGCTCTGCCCTCAAGTCAGCGGGGACAGGGTGTGTGTGGGGGCACAGTGGCAGGTTGTACCCTCAGGGAGAGGAGCCAGAGCAGCACAGGGTGCCCTGGCCTGGCCAGCACGCCTCAGCCTTGGTCTACAGAGACCTTGGTTGCAAGGGCTGGGCGCATCATAAGGGTGCTGTGTGGGGAAGCATCTTGTAGGGCTCAGCAGGAACCTGCTGCAGGAGATGTCAGCTGGGCTGCTGCCGCCACAGTGACAATGAGCAAGTTGTTCTTTTGGTGCGGGTACCACAGTCAGACTTCCTGCAAGTGTTCTTTGCCTGAGAACAGAGTAGAAACCACCTTTGGACCCCTGCTATCTTCGGTCTGCCCTTGCTTTGCTGACTGTGGCCAAGTGAGCTGTGATTTCTGAGCAGGCATCCACCTTTGACCAAGAGGGTTTTGCCTTTTAAAAACCCTTTGAGCAGAAGTGAAAAAGCCAAAAAGAGCCAAGAGAAGTGTCTGAACAGGGGAGCAGGAGCGTGCTGTGTCCATCTGCCTTGTGAAGGGACTGACTTTGCAGAAGCCTTCAAACCCATGCTCTGCCCCCACCGAGAACTTCAGGTACGTGTGTTCCAGTGGGGACAGCTGTCAGTGGAGGAGCACGATTCCCTTCTCTTGAAGCAGCATCCCTGGTCTCACTCCTCTGCTGGCTCGCACTGTGCTTACATTGACAGCACAGCATGTGCCATTGCCAAAGGTGCTGAGAAACACGAGGGAGGGAATCTGGGCTGGAGGCTGATGTGCAGTGTGCCTGTGGAAAAAGTGACAGCAGGAGAGGTAATGGAAAGCAGACAAGGAGCACTGGAAGCTGCTCAGCCAAGGAATTCTGCATGGTCCAGGGTTTCCTCCGGCATCCAAGAAAAGAGTTACACTTTGGCTGCCCTCTCTGTTACCTGAGGAAGGTGGTGCAGGCATGGACAGCCTGGGTACGTGGCTTCTGCAAATGCCTTGTTGCTCTTGTCATGTGTGCATCTTGAGGGCAGCAAGCTCTGAGTTTCTTGTCCAGGTTCCTACTGGGAACCCAGGGGCTGCCTCTGGTCTCTTTCAGATGTGGTCTGTGAAGCCAGATGTGTCTCATGCCTCCTAGGCTGGCTCTTCAGAGGGGCTGAATGCCCACCATGTCTACTGGAAGGTGGCGTCTACAGCTCCGAGGTGTGCAAGCTGCATGTCCCTGAGCTGTTGTCACCCAAACTGTACTTAACCCGGGGTTTGGGGCTGAATGCAGAGATGCAGCTGCAGGTTTGTTTTCCTGGTGCAGTGAGTAAATGAAAGGTGTGAAGGACATCCTTGCGTGCAGTGTGGGGCACTGCAGTCCAGCTCCTCTAGAACTGGTGCTCTTGCTTTTGGCAGAATGGAGGCATCCTGCCTGGAGCTGGCCCTGGAAGGAGAGCGCTTGTGCAAGGCTGGGGACTTCAAGGCTGGGGCAGCCTTCTTTGAAGCAGCAGTGCAGGTGGGGACAGAGGACCTGAAGACTCTCAGTGCCATCTACAGCCAGCTGGGCAATGCCTATTTCTACCTAAAGGAGTACTCCAAAGCCCTGGAATACCATAAACATGACCTTACCCTGGCCAGGTAAGCATGTCAGCAGTGCTTCATACTCATCAGATGAGCACAGGCTCATCTATGGCGTCTGAGCCCAGCAGTCTGAGGGAATCAGCCCCAGAAATAAGCATCCAAAACTGGCTCTGAAGCATGGGGTGAATGTCCTTTGGAGAACCTCAGAGGCAACCACAATGGGTCATTCACCTTCAGAGCAGTGAGGTGGAGATAGGGATGTGGATGTAAGGATGTGGAGCAAGAGCAGGGCAATGTCCAGTTCTCCTGTCCCCAGGAACTCATTGTAAGTACACCTGAAGTCATTGGAGCAGTTCATCTTATCCAGCAAAACAGGGAAAAGGATCTGTCTTCATAAAAGAGAGAGCCTGTATGAAGCACTTCAGCCAGGGGTGTGTGCTGGGAGCCGCTGGATGTGGTGTACATGCCATGCAGTGCTTGCTGCAGCTTCGGTTCTGCTCCAGCAGGTGGTGAATAAAAGCTTTGGAGCTCTCTAACGCCTCTTCCTTCTTCTCATCCTCTTGTAGAACCATTGGGGACCGCATTGGAGAAGCCAAAGCAAGTGGCAACCTTGGGAACACATTGAAAATACTTGGGCAGTTTGATGAAGCTGTTGTTTGTTGCCAGAGGCACCTGGACATTTCTCAGGAGCAGGGAGACAAGGTAATGAGTTCATGGCATCCAACAGGAAATATTCCCTAGCTCTAAAAATAGCCTGCCTGCAAATCAGTAAATGTGATAAGGTGAAGGTGGGCTTTGGGAGGAGGTGCAGTGTAAAGCTCTTCCTTCTGGCTGCCACCACAGGTCTCATGCTGCTCACAGCAACAGCTGCCATGACAGTGAAGATGGGAAAGGAAAATGTGGCTTTGACCATCTCTGCCCAGCAATGGAAAAGTCCATATTGGGATGTGAAGTGTAATACCTTGCTGCTCCCTCTTCTTCCTCCCTTTAGGTAGGTGAAGCCAGAGCACTCTATAATATAGGAAATGTTTACCATGCAAAGGGAAAGCACTTATCTTGGAACATGGCCCAAGACCCAGGCTACCTGCCTCAAGAAGTCAAGGAGACTCTACAGAGAGCTTCAGAATATTATGAGTAAGTATCTAAGCTTGGCCAGCCCTTTCTCCTGAAGGGAACAAGGCTGATCAGGCATCAGTGATTGCTAATGTACACGCAGGTACTCCTTGGTTCAGCTTCTCCTGCTCAGACCATACTCTGCAGCTGTGGTGCCCCTGTTCTGCTGACAGCTTTCAGGTTACCTGAGCTCTGATAACCACTGGGCTGATGAGAGCTGCAGGGGTGCAAGATGACATCTTTTGCTGAGTCCTGTTGGAAGTATTTCTCACAGGGAGATTTGTTTCCTGGGCCACTGAGGATGTGAGAGCTCTGGAAGATGTTTGCCAGAAAGAAAGAGTCTGTGGGCTCAGTGCTTTTAAAGATCAGGCAGCTGAATGGGATTTTCTATGTTGTAGTGAATGAGGAAGATTCCCCTGAGATGCCAAGTTAAAATGGCAAATTCACCTCGAGAAAGGTGAGAGAGGGGATGCAGGCTTTTATAGAATTAGAGCTGAAAATCACCCTGGCATTGCCTTGCTAAAACCCTCTGTGGTTTGAAGTATGATCGTGCAATTAAGTTCAATAGTCTGCTCCCTCTCGGAGCTGTATGTGGAAGCCACACCATCAGCTCCTGTAGCCCCTGCTGCTCTCTGCTGGCCTCGATGAGAATAGATCCCTGGGCGTCTCCATCACTGGGGCCACGAAGACCCAGGAAAAAGGGCTTTCACTCGAAGTCCTGCTTGTCCTCGTGGATCTGTAGTTTATCTTGCTTGTACCCTCCTTCACTTTCCTAAACAGTCTCTAAGATCAGCCTGTCACACGCAGGAAAGGTGTCAGCAGACTTCTGGGCAAATGTTTTTCTCCTCCTACTTCAGAGTTTTGCTTCAATAATGCTGGGGGTTTAGGAGCCTTTGTAGATGGAGTGACAAGATCTCATCTCCATCCTCTCATATCTGAGGATGTGATAGTGCCTATATATATCTCACCCTCCTTTTTCCTGAGACTGGTGCATGCAGCACAGGCAGTGGGTAGATTTGTGCTGGCTGAGAGCTCTGTGTGTGCTGTATGTGTAAAGGGTGGAAAAAACAAGGCAAAAAAACCCCTTGCTGGGATGCTCCGTGAAGAGAGCCCTGGCATGGGGCTGGATCTTGCCTCTCTCCCAGGTTTGTCTGTGTCCTGCTCTAGGTAATCTTCCTCCTGTGCTCCTGGTTCTCCCCTGCACAGTGAGGTGGTTCTTTCTTAGTGTGGGATCCTGCCAGCCCATGTGTGTGTGTGAGCCCCTGTGAGTGCCTGGACGCAGCCACAGATTGTGTGAGGTTGAGGGTGCAGCAGGGGCTTACATCGCTGGGTCTAGGGAAGCTCCTGGAGCTGCGGCTGCTGTGGGTCACCTGCCAAGGGGTGGCTGTGCACAGGCTGGGCAGCTGGGGAGGGGAAATGCCTTCTGCAGGGTTTGCTCTCCTTTGCTGTGTCTCCTGCAGAGATTTGCCTGTTCTCACCAGGTGTTACTGCCCTGGTTTCTTTCAGGAGGAACCTGTCCCTGGTGAAGGAGCTGGGGGACAGAGCTGCCCAGGGCCGTGCTTATGGCAACCTTGGCAACACCCAGTACTTACTTGGCAACTTCAGTGAAGCTATAGCCTTCCACAAGGAGGTAGGAGACTGCTGTGCCTTCTCCCTGGGCCCAGGGACTGTGGCTGGATGTTGGGGAGCAGCTTTTCTTCTCACCACAGCCCAGGAGGTCGTGTGTGTGCCCCTGGGTCTGGCCCTGTTGCACTAATTCATGTTGAGTAATGCCTTGCACCACTCACCATTAGCACCTGATGAGCAGCTTGAGGGAAGGGTGGTGTTGGCTTGGAAACCGAAGGAGGTACCTAAGGGCACCTTGCAGCTGGGCCTAGCAAAGCTTTTTCTGCTCTTAATTTGTATCCTCCTCGATTTTAATATATGCAAGCCATGAATTTAATTAAGCTGCTGGAAGAGCAATTGATCAGGAATAAATGATGCTTGTAGAACAGAACTCTCTGTAAAGCTTTGCGGAGGGGGAGGTGACACAGCCCCTGCCCCAATTGAAATGCAGTTCAGCTCCTATTTCAGTTTCCTTGCAGTGGAGGGTGCTCAGTGACTTGGAATGTCAGCCCTGTCACAGCTCTTGTGGTTCCTAAATGCTGGGGATGGCAGTCAGCAGTGCTGTGGGAGAAGGGGCTTGGAGAAGGAGATGGGTCCTGCATGTCAGACTGATCAACCACATCCCTTCACAGCCTGTCCTAGAGCTCTCTCTTCTCTTCATTCACCCATTGCAGTAAGCGTGTAGCACCTGTTGCATTTTAGCTAGAGAGATGTGTACTGGCCTGGCTGGAGTAGGACTTAGAGGAGGATGTGATATTGCTACCACTTTTCAGAAGGCCCTTTCTGATGCTGAATTGCAAAAGGGGAAGATTTCCTGCTGCATGCAGCCCCAACAGCGTGTGCACCGCTACCTTGGTGGGTGGGAGCCTTGCAAACCAAGATTAACCTCCCAGAAATGTTGCTGTGTAACAGAAACCTGGTAGTGTCCAGCCTGTACTCATCATCCCGTGTCTGCTGCAGCGCCTCGCTATTGCCAAGGAGTTTGGGGACAAGGCAGCCGAGCGGAGAGCGTACAGCAACCTAGGCAACGCACACATCTTCCTCGGGAGGTTCGACATCTCTGCTGAGTACTACAAGTAAGTGACAGGGGCTGAGGCAGACTCAGGACACGCGTCCCCTGGGAATCTTGACCTGTTGCAGTGGATTCATGGGCTCAGGGGGATGTGACAAGGGACTTGGAGGCTGATTGCATGTATGATGCTCAGCAGTGGGGAGTAATGCAGCCACTTGATAGCAGTGTGTAACAGGCACCAACCTCAATGCAGGACATGCTAAAGTGATGACTTTCCTGTCAGCTTGCAAAGGTGCCCTGCAGTAACCAGGTCTCTTCATTCCCACTTTTTCCATGTAGGAAAACACTCCAGCTCTCCAGACAACTCAAAGACCAAGCAGTAGAAGCCCAGGCATGCTACAGTCTTGGAAACACATACACGCTGCTTCAAGACTATGAAAGAGCTATTGAGTACCATCTAAAACACCTGGTGATAGCACAGGAGCTGGGAGACAGGTAAAGAACTGCCTCAGGACATGGTGCCTCTGCTCTGGTGGGTTCAGTGTGCAGACCATTCCCTGTTGAGCCACTGTTCTCTGCTGCTGGGGTTAAACAGCAGTGACAATGTACTCTTGAAAGTCGCTAGAAATCTCTCAGAACCCAGGTCTTAGTCCCCCCATCTGTGGAAAAGTACCATGATTGACACCTCTATTATGTCATTCCAACCTGAAGATTGTGCCCTGAATGCTTTGTCTGCGTGGGCTGAGTGAGGTTTCTAGTAAGTGGTAGCTGAAGAAAATGCGTTGTATTTGGTACTTTGTCACGTGGCTGCTGCTGCTTTATCTCAAAAGGGCCTTAGAAGCTTCTTCAAGTTCACAGAAATGTATCTTTCTTAGAAACTGCGTGCTTGGGGCGCACATACCTGTCACTGCATCCTCCTGCTCTGGGGTGATGCTGGAAACTCCCCTGTAGAAACAAACGATGTTACATAGAGTCAGTGGAGATTATATATTCTGCTTCTTGGCTTCACAGAATCTCAGACTGGTTTGAGTTGGAAGGGACCTTAAAGCTCATCCAGTTCCAACCGCCTGCCATGGGCAGGGACACCTTCTGCTAGAGCAGCTTGCTCCAAGGCCCGTCCAACCTGGCCTCATTCCTTCTTGAGGAGGTTTGGCCTTTTCTAACTCTTTCCTTTTTTAAATCTATATAGTTTGAGAGGCTGATTCCCTCCTCCTCGGTATTCTCTGTAACCCTGAAGCCGCCTTGTAGCTGAAGTGACTTAGCAGCCCCGTGTTCAGCGCTCCTGCGGATGGCTCTCGGGAAGCCTGGATGTCCTCCACTAGATGGAGCAGGGACACTACAATGGGGGATGAGTGGCGCTGCCCAGGATCTCTATCCGAGGCAGAACTTGCTTAGGGAAGGTCTAATCCCACCCAAGGGTGAATCATGCTGTGGGGGTGCAGGCCTGTGGGCTCCTGCATTCCTGGGAACACACCCTGTGAGCAGAAGGTATTGAACAGGCTGACAAGAAGAGCGTTTAAATGCTGATGAACCCGCCCAAAGCCCTGCCAAGGGAGCTGCGGAGCTGCAGTCATGCTGAGCCGCCCCCCGCGCCCCCGCTGCTTTTTTTATCCCTTGCCCCCCACATCTGCTCCCCTGCAGAGCTCAGCACGCTCCCAGCAGCAAACAGATGCTGAAAGCTGCCCCAGAGACCCCCGGAGCGGGGCTGGGGGCTGCAGGGTCCACACTCGGCTGCTTCACCTGCAGGCAGGCAGCAGCCCTGGGGGCCGGTGTAAATAGTCCGATACTTGGTGCTCTTGCAGGCACTTTCAGTTTGTGCACGCACCTTGGGTGAGGCGGTGCTGGTGTTCAGCAGGAGTGTTGTGTCCTGCAGTGTGCTGTCCTTGCCACGATCTTGCTAGCTTAGCTCTGGGATGCTGAGGAACAAAAGGGCTGGAAAAGAGGAGGCTCAGGGGAGATACTGCAGCCTTCCGTTACTTAGAGGGGCTTTGGGCAAGGGCCTGTAGGGACAGGATGAGGGGAATGGCTTTCATCTGCCAGAGGAGAGACCGAGATGAGCTCTTGGGCAGGAGCTCTTCCCTGTGAGGGTGCTGAGGTGCTGGCACAGGGTGCCCAGAGAAGCTGTGGCTGCCCCATCCCTGCAGTGT
>JANRGW010021869.1:0-17500 GCA_024733675.1 Psilopsiagon aymara
CCTCATAGCAGCCTTCCAGTATCTGAAGGGGGCTATAGGGATACTGGGGAGGGACTCTTCATTAGGGACTGTAGTGAGAGGACAAAGAGCAACGGGTTCAAACTTAAACAGGGGAAGTTTAGATTGGATATGAGGAAGAAATTCTTTACTGTTAAGGGTGGTAAGGCACTGGAATGGGTTGCCCAGGGAAGTTGTGAATGCTCCATCCCTGGTGGTGCTCAAGGCCAGGCTGGACATAGCCTTGGGTGATATGGTTTAGTGGGAGCTGTCCCTGCCCATGGCAGGGGGGTTGGAGCTAGATGATCTTAAGGCCCTTTCCAACCCTAACTATTCTATGATTCTATAATAGAATAATATGATCTCTATAATAATCTCTAATAATCAAGTATCTTCTCCATCTCAGAAGGTCTTAGCTACCCAAATAAGAAGATGCCATCTCCAGTACTAGTTTTATAAGGCAGAGTTCAAAAGACCCGACTGTAACATATCCACAAGCACATAAACAGCAGAAAGTATGCAACCTGAAACAAGTTCACCTGCGACTTTGAAATGAGGCAATCAACAATTTAAACCACTTGGCTATACCATACTTTTTAAAACTCTCAGATACTTAATTAGCCATCTCAAATGTCATGATTGTTCAAAATTGCACTTACTTGCACTTACTACAAAACTGGTGCAAAAATTATGCAGTTTATAGAGATCAAGTACTGGACATACTGCCACCTCCTGCCACCCCATGTCACACAGACTGCACTGGACTGCGCCAACAAAGGTCAGACACATCTTACTACCAGGACTTTGCAAAAGGCAATGTGACACTAGGACACTCTAAGGACAGTAGTCACAGCACCGTACAAAGCACTGATAAGATGTACCTGGAAAACCACCCACTACTCCTCCTGCCTGTCAAGGAAGATCAACCCAAGCATCAGACATGGCTGCTACTCAAGGAAGAAGGGGATGAGGGAATCTGTAAAACAAGAGCAGGCTGGCCCAGCAACACATAGGCACCTCCATGCAGACAGGATACACACGCACAGGACAGCTCACCCAGGCGCTTGGATCCAGCGCCTTGCAAACACAGGAGAAGACAGGACCAGCTTCCATTAACACAGAAAAATCATAAATATTTGATAGAGTGAAAACTTACTGATAGCAAAGGACAACACTAGCACAGGAACAAACCAGTAAAACCAGGCCATAAATAAAAACCAAAACAACTCCACTGCAATTTAGAAGAAGGTAAAAGAGTAGAGAAAGGAGATTTAACAGTCTTAAGACAAAGCTTGGCATATTTATGAAACTGATCATACAATGCAATTGCCTGCAATATCAAGGGACTGGACACGCTGACTCCTGCTTCTGGAACAGCCTGTACTATGAAAGCTGGACACTGGGACGCAGGGATTGTCAGTAAAATTATATGGTAAATACTAGTTGAAGATAATTTATTCCATAACTGCCCATGGCAGGCAGTTCAAACTAGATGATCTTAAGGTCCCTTCAACCCAAACCATTCTATGATTCTACAATTTCAAGAGTGTAGATATTAATTTTCTCCCAAATTATAGAGATCACCATACCATACCACAAATGCATCAAGTAGGGAGCACCTAACAACCACTATCTAAACTCTTGACCAAAATGTATGTGGGTTTTGGTTTTTTTGTATCTGGAATTATGGTGCAAATTATGTAGCAATTTCAATCCAACTCAGGTTGCACACTAAAAAAGCCACCCAGCTGAAGGAAGGGAAAGGCTAGAATAAGGCAGAGCTGGTGAAACGGGCAGCGTTTCAAATAGCAGGAACTTTGAAAATGTTGCAATTGCATTTAATGCTGCTACAAAAGGTGGCTGTGATGAAAAATGGTGTTAAAGTACATAACTATACTAAGAGGTGCTTAAACCATTATGTTACAGATTTAAAATATCGTAACAGAGTAGAAGATTTGTGGAAGACCATGGTTGCAAGCAAGCCACAGAGCAGTCACAGAGAATCCAGCAGGACAAGTCACAGGCTGGTGGGAAGGGCAAGGTCTGCTGCCTGTATGCCCATAGCAGGGCCTCGGAACAGGGGTACAGCCCCTGCTGAAGCCACAACCACTAAGGAAGGAAGCTGACAGCCATCACTATATGGACAACCTCAAAACCACGGCCATGATTAGTGTGGCAGTCAACAAAGCCTGTGATGTCCCTGAAGCTGAATATGTGGCAAGTGCTCTGCTGCAATGGGACCTCCAGATAGAGCACAACTAGTGAAATCAGAGACCCCGCACAGCCCTGGTAGCTGCCTGCAGCTGGGCCTCCATAAGATCTCTCTCCCCTGCAAAAGTGAAGGCACTGTGCTGGGAATCCCAGACTGGTTTGGGTTGAAAGGAACCTTAAAGCTCATAGAGTTCCAAACCCCCGCCATAGGCAGGGACAACTTCCACTAGACAAGGCTGCTCCAAGCCCCATCCAGCCTGGCCTAGAATGCTGCCAGGGATGGAGCAGACACAGCTTCAGTGTGCAAACTGGTGCCAGCACCTCACCACCCCCACAGGGAAGAACTTTTGCCTAAGATCTCAATCTCTCCTCTGGCAGGTTAAAGCCATTCCCTCTTGTCCTGTCCCTACAGGCCCTTGTCCAAAGCCCTTCTCCAGGTTTCTTGTAGCTCCTTCAGGTACTGGAAGCTCTAAGGTCTCCCCAGACCCTTCTCTTCTCCAGGCTGAACAAGCTCAGCTCTCTAAGCTTGGCTCCAGAGCAGAACTCCTCCAGCATGTTTGTGGCCTCATCTGGACTCACTCCAACAGCTCCATGTCCCTCGGGTGTTGGGAGCTTCAGAGAAGCCCCTTCAAATCAGACATCTCCAGTTACGCAAGTAGAGGGTATTTCTGGAGGCAAAAGCTAATACAAGGTACATACAAATTAATGGATAAAAATAACAGTTTAAAGTGAAGGTGCTTTTTAAACATAAATGCTCAGAGACTGAATGTGAAAGTATGGCAGTATCTGATGAGCACTATTATTTCAAATCACAGTATTATTTCCTGAACAAATCTTTCACCATTTTCTAGCAAAATGAAAATATAGTAAGAAGTGACTAATAAAATTTCTTACACACACATTTTGTAAATACCGTATCTCATTTTATGTAAGCATAGAGTCATTGCATTAAACCAGTCAGAAACTACTTGTCTTCAAAAGACTATGGAAAAGCACACAGTAATTAACAAAACCAAGCCAATTGTTTAGAGTGGAGAATCTCTATTAAAATACTTAAAATCAGTCACTGGAGCTTATTTGCAGAGAATCTGGTGTACTAAGGATAAAACTGATACCAAACCCAATCTATTACATGTAACAAGCTTTAAAAGTAAAGCTGTGTGTTCAACGCTAACAAACCACACACTCTTCATGCAGCTGTAACAGTGGAGAAGACAAATTCATTATTGCACTACCAAGTGCCATATAAAGCCAAGAGGCCAGCTGCCGTGGCCATCCTGCTAGGTTTCTCTCAATACTTTTTTTCATCCTATTCCCTGAACCTCTCTTTCACCTAAAGGAAAAGATATTTCCAGCAGATACATGTCACACTGTACAGTACTGCACCTTTATGATGTGAAATAAAACAATAAATAAATATATATTATTTAATATAATATGATATGAATATTGGCAGCTGCTCAGGAAGCAACCCTGAGGGGTCTCAAACTGCACGCATCTTCCACTGATGTAGCAATATCTTTCTGAAATACTCAGCAGACGCAGGATCGTTCTCTTATAAAGAACAAATAAGCCAGATTGCCCCTGCTAGATGAAAGATTGCACCATTCTTAGAGAAGTGAAGACTGGCTAGGGATTCTTGAGACTTTAACCATTAGTTATTTAAATTCATTTGCAGTGGTAAAAAGTCCAAATCTTCCCAGACCTTCTCGACTTTTTCTCTTACAATTCTATTCCCTGAAATCCCAATGCTAAGTTCTGCCTTCATATATCTAGCATGTCCCAACAACATCCTTGAAAATCCACCTGCAGAGCCATGAAAAGAAAGCAACCATCGTGCAGCCAACAACAAGAGGAAACAGATGCTTCTGATCAAAGGCCACCTAGAGATTGCAATTTGATTTATGCAGGTAACTCTGTTGAGGGGAACCTGGCCATCCCCCCAGATCATCTAGCATCCAGAATATTATCGTGAATTGCTCTTTAAATGAAGTAACAGCTCACAGCGCTCACTCAGATTAATTTTACTTTCAAGGTAATTTTTATAACACACACTGGTATTTATGAGTATTAGTAAATTCCATAAGCTTGAGTGACACAAAGACAATCTGTATGAAGGATCTGTGTTTGGATATAGATTTTTTTTCCTCCAAGATCAGTGAGAATAAAGTATGGCTACCAGATGGCAAGGACTGATGGGTATTATGCTTGGAAAGCCTGACTCCTCATGAAGAAGTGACTTAGAAATATGTATCACATGGTCATTTCTATTACCTGACACAAATGTCTTTTGTGAGCTTTGTTTAAATTAATAAAATTTGTAAACTGAAGAGTCTCCAAATTTATTTAATCTGATCAGTGTAAACTTCACACTATTTATTAGAAAAATTTAGAATAACTAATCCAGCATTTTTAGAGAGCGACTTTCCAACACCTGCTTGTCCTGTAACACTTCTAATATGCTAAACAAATCTACAGCTTTTACATTAAAAAAAAAAAAAAGCATTCTGCACACCCATGTCTTATGGGGACAAGACCACTGTTATCTGCATAAACATTGATCCTAGTCCTGCATCAGAAGACATGCAATTGGATGTTAAATCTTTGGCTTACAATCCTATTTAGTTTACTGCCACCATTTTCTGTAAGGAAAGGCATCTCTTGAATCCAAAGACTGCCACCTTCACGTCGCAGGCTTGCTCATCATAAGCCAAAGCAGTGACAAGGCTGTCACTGTTGGCAAGGATGGCTAGTAAGTTTATTTAACCATTTAAGAGGGAAAGGAAGGAATTAGAATTGTTATAACTAACACTACCTACTTAGATATAACTTTGAAACACAGGCGTCTCCAGAAACATTTTCTGCTGCTGCTTGTGTTTTAAATCTCATTTTAGTTGCTGAGTTTCAATCATAATTTCAATATTGTGATCAATTCTGAATCACATCCAGGTGGTATCATTGATAAAAGACATAGGAGAAAAATGAGAAAATGCTATTAATATCCCCCATGATTTAAGGTTTGTCTCACCCTGAAGACATAAGATCACTTTATAGACACTCACACTTGGGTCACTTTTTACATCTGAACAACTAAATGGATGTATTTTGGAACCCTATAACTAGTAAGGACATAAATCAAGACAACAGCAGAAGTCAAAAAAACTTTAAACTGGAAGAACCCTCTAAGACACAGACTCAGCTACTCATTCTGTTGGTGAAATCTGCCCAGACTCCAGGAATGGACAAAGAGGGGTCTGCAGAACAAGAGACAGATCTCACACACAGATGGCTGTGCCATAGGTCTGCATTCCACATTTGCCAGTTACTTCAACTGCATATAGTGGAAAGAATCCACATGATAAGCAGAGCCTTTCTTCATCTGGTATCTGCTATTCCCAAATGCTTTCCTCCTTCAATGCTATGAGGTCATCACCAAGCTGCAGAAACTCCCATTAATCAGCTATTTGTGAGGGCAGGTTTCATGGTCTAGAAACAGCAACTACACTATGTGCCTCTCTCAAAGGACCATTTCTTCCCAAAATCCTGCCCACTGATTTTCAAACAAAATATGAGACGTATCTTAATACATAAAAATAAACCTCTGACAGGTGAACAATGTAAACAGCACACTGCAATGAGCCATACATGGCCATGGCAGCATGCTATCAGAAGATGGAGATGTTGCTTTTTTTGGAAGTGGGAAAGGATAACACCTGCACACGAGCTCCACGGTGGCAATACCAGCAAAGGGTTTTCACAGTTTACATCCTTTACAGGTTCTGCACCTGGAATCACAGGCCCAGGCACACCCCCCATGGTGGAGCCACCCATCTGGAAAGCAGCTTGGAAGAAAACTGGGTGTGCGGGTGGACACCAAGCTGAACATAAGCCAGCAATGTGCCTTGCAACAAGGTAGACGAATGGTGTTCTCAGCTACTGCCTTGCAGGTGGAGGAGGTAATCCTTCCCCTTTATTCAATGCTGGTGAATGAATTATGAAAAGGAGTTTATTCACCCCTGGAGTACTGTGTCCAGTGCCGGGCTCTCCAGCACAAGACAGACAGTGATACACTGGAGAAAGTCCAGTGAAGGGCCACAAGGATGATGAAGGGACCAGAGCACCTGGAGAAGAGAGGGCTCAGGGGGATCTCATCAATGCATACAAAAACCTGGCAGGAAGGTGCAAAGACGACAGAGCCAGGCTCTTTACAGTGGCGCCCTGTGACAAGACAAGAGATGATGAGCACAAAATGGAAACACAGGAGGTTTTCTCTTAACATCAGGAAATGTTGTTTCTCTCTCAGGGTGACAGAGCACTGGCACATGCTGCCCAGAGGTGGTGGAGTCTCCATTCTTGGAGATACTCAAATGCTGCTTGGACATGGTCCTGAGAAACCTCCTCTGGGTGACCTTGCTTAGTAGGGCGGTTGGACCACATGACCTACAGAAATCCTTTTCAACCTCAACCAGTCTGTGACTCTGTGAAATTACCCAGAGCACAGATACACCCATGACAAAGCCCAGAAGATGACAAGTCAAGACAGCTCTCTCAGAATGTCACACATGACAGCACACACTGCTTCAAGGGGTCCCTACTCTGCCAAAGCTCATATCATCAGGCAGCTCAGAGCAGTGCTCCCCCTTCTCAGCCAGGTTCAACAGCAAAACAACAAGCCTTTGAAAACCACAGCCTGTAAAGTTCTGCCACATGGCTGCAGGTCAGCTCTGGGCTCCCAGAGCCAAGCAAAGGCCCAAGCACGCTGCCCTGGACCTTCAATGCTTGCAGCCTGCAAACACACCTGCCACCATAGGAAAAGTCATTGCTTAGAAAGAACAGCCACATCTACTGAGACAGAGGTTTCCTTAACCACTTTCCAGTGGAGACTGCTTGTGCTAGGCGTGGATTGTCATAGTGCAGAAAACAAGCTATAAATGCCTTTCAGGAGGGCGTCAGACCTCTTAACTAGCACCAGGTACTTATCTCTACATTATACTTAGCTGCATGTTAAATGAGCATCCATTTTAAAAATTCTAATGAACATTAACTGATGCTGCAAATCAACTGACCAAGATCTTACTGTGCCATTAACATACTTTTTGTTAAAAGTATGGAGGACAGCCACTTCTGTTGCCACGTATGAAATTTCACTGGAAGCAGTTTTCATCCAAGGAGAGAGGTCAGAAGGCCAGCTTCACGCCTGGCAGAGATCTGCCTTGCTTTTCTGACCTCCAAGACATGATGCTAACACATGTAAACCATCCCTGTGCTTCTGTGCTTCCTATATGTGAAGGCTTTTACATGCATTTGGATGTGCAGGCTCATCTTGGAACTAGTGCCCAAGCATGACTGACAGCCCCTGCTGAAAGCAGCATTTAAGGCATGTGGTGGTGTTCTTCAAGAGAAGACTCCAGAACACTAGGAAAGCAGCTTGCATGAAACAAAATATCCATTAAGAGTGGACCTAAAATAAGATTGTTTTCCTTGGGGATTTTTCATGGTGCCCCCCAACCTTTCAGCATCCCAACTCTACCCCCCACGTGCCTTCTGAGTGGACACCAAGCAGAGACATCATTTGCACACAGGACAAACCTGCCTCACACCCACATGCTGAGTCTGCTGCTGCCTGATGCTAACTGTCCCAGTGACAACCTCGGCCTGTCTGTCCTCCAGGCAGGACCTTCACTTGGCCTTTCTCCCTTTCACTTTCACAAGTATGGCTGAAAGCAGTCATCAGCTTCCTACACTGTGGGCACTTGCCCAACACAGCAATCACATAAGCATCACTTCCTGCAGAAACCAAGCTAAAGACCAGTAAAAATAAATAAATACCATGCGCTAGTATTCAGCACCATGAACACCAGGGCCACAAAGGAGGTAAAAGGGCTGAAGCATCTTTCCTAGGACAAGAGGCTGAAAAAGCCAGAGCTGCTCAGCCTGGAGGAGACTCAAGGAGACCTCCCTGGAGTCATGAGACCTGCTGGAGGGTGTGAGGACAGAGGAGCCGGACTCTGCTCTCAATGAGGAGCAACAGGCACAAATCACACTACATAAGATTCCACCTGAACACAAGCAGCCACTTTTTTACTGTGAGGGACATCAAACACCAGAACAGGTTGTGGAGTGTCCATCTGCGGAGATGTTCAAGCTCTGACCAGACACAGTCCTGGACAACCTGCTACAGCTGACCCTGCTTGAGCAGAGGGTGTTGGACCAGATGAGCTCAGGATGTCCCTGCCACACTAAACAATACAGTTAATTCCACAGAACACCATACCATGAAAGCAGTAATTACTTTGTGTTCATACATAATATGAACTAGATGGAAGAAAACAAACCCACCAAAAATCTGGTGCAATCCCACATCTTCAATAGTTTAGAGGTCATAGAAAACTGAAACATTGCCTACTAAGCCCTGTAATCACAGAGACTGACAGCACTGCCTCGTTTCAAGAAACTTTTGTTTCAATCCACGTGCCTAGGTGCTTCTGCTGTCCCATTTTAGAACAAGTAGAAAATACAGAATAACTCTGCAGCACAACTGTTTGGAAAATAAAGCAACGATTTGCTTTTAGCAAAGATTGTTTTAAAATACAATACATGGAATCATCTTAAGAGCAAGTGACAGCCTAGTACTAGGATGGAAAACTTTCTTTTACAGCATTTAGTGAGTGTGAAACCAGAATTGTTAGGAAGAACCCTAATTTAAAAAGACATACCTACAGAGTCTGTTTGTGCATGATTTCTGTATAAAGATGAAGGAGCAAGTGGTGACAAGACAACGCAACACACACTTTTGTGCCAGAGAACAATGCCCACTTGTGGTTTCAGTCACTTTCAAATTAATAAACTAATATAATTATAACTCGTGGTCTTTTGACACAATACTGCAAAAGAATAACCAGGTTTCCATCTCCCAAACCCTTGGCGTCACTTTAAATGTTGCAAGTAGCACTCATGTTCCGAAGGCAGCCCAGACTGGGGTTCAGCCCTGCTCCAGAGAAGAATCCTCTCACTGAGAATTAAGTATCTCACCCCAAGACTTGAGGCACAGCCCAGAAGGCTAATCACTGCTCAAGAAGCAGGACGGACCTTCCCGGGCAACTGTGGGCCCTGCTACAGAACAGCAATCCACATTCTAGAGGGGAAAAACATCCCTCCATTTTTCGATTGTTTACAATTATTTGGTGGACAGCAGAATTCTCTGTAATACATGGATTTTCACCTCCATAACATGGAATGCACAGTACAGTATGAATTCTCTGTAATACATGGATTTTCACCTCCATAACATGGAATGCACAGTACAGTATGCAGCATCTGGCAAGGTGCAAATAGATAAAGCAGGTTTGCTTATATGCACAGGGAAGTAACAGCCACATATTCCATATTATGACCTTGTAACAGGGATTATATAGAGACAGAATACTCATTTGTTCTCATAAAAAGCAGCATTATTTACTCCATTTTGGTAACAAGTCTCCTTGCAGACACTTTTCTCCCGCACTTGCACTGAGCTGTGCCCAAGGATGACGGAGCGTCATCATCATGGGTTCCTGTGCTTCTTTGCAGGGAATGTAATGCTGTCACTATGTTTCCTTCTGAAAAACACATCTTAAGTCAAGAACAAAAATCCCTCCCAGTGCAAAGATGCATGATCATTCCAACTGGACTCTTCCATTTCCCATCTGTACTCTTTGTTGGTTTGGGGTTTTTTTCCCCCATAAATAGTGCACTTACTTAAAAAAACCAAATAATCATTTCTCAGAAGATGCAAAATCCTGCCTCTGTGCAACTTTAAGTATGTCTCAGGTACACAAATCAGCACAAATCCTCTACGTGTTGTTGGCATTGCAAAGTGGATTCATCAAACCCACCGGCCTATGGTGGGTTTTAGTGGGGTTTTTTTTTCTCTCCCATTTTCACCGGGGGGTTTCAGCCGCAGACGCACCCGCCCAAGGTGCCGGGAGAAGCCGGGGAGAGCGGACTCAGGCCCGGGCAGGAGAGGGAATCCCGCCGGAAGAACACAAGCGTCTCGCAGACCCCGGCCCCTAAGCTCCGCTTCTAGAAGCTACCACCGGCGACTGCACCGGGCCCGCCTCACCGTAAAGGCCGTTGAGGGCCCGCCGTGCAGGCCAATGGAGGACACAGAGCCGAGGCCTGTGAGCGGCCCCGCCACAAGCCCGAGCCAGCCCGCCCGCCTACCCCGCCCCGGCCTGCCCACCTATCAGCCGCAGCGGGACCGCGGAGCGGAGCCCCCGCCCGGCGGGCGAACAAGATGGTGGCGGGGCGGGGCGGCACCGCGCCGCTCACCTCCTCGGCCTGCTTGCGCAGCGCCTTCTCCCGCTCATACTGGGTGAGGAGCTGCTCGTTGTCCTCCCGCAGCAGCTCCAGCTCCACCTCGTGCTCCTGGTTGTCGGTGAGCACCGAGTCCAGGTTCTCCAGCACCGTCACCACCAGCGGCATCAGTTCCTTCACCACCTCTTCGTCATAGCAGTGGATCAGCCGCTCAAACTCGCGGTAGATGCTGTTGGCGAGGCCTGAGACGCGCTCCGACATCACCGACCCCGAGCAGTAATCGTCCCCCGGGTACCCCCCGACGCCGCCATCATCCAGCTGGATCTCCAGCACCCTGACAGCCACTCTCCCCGCCGCCACCACAAGCGCAGCTCCCCAGACCGTCAGCCGCCTCCGGGCTCTGTCCCGCCCCCGTCGCGTCACGAGCCGCGGGGACCAGCAGCGGCGGAGGGGGCGGAGCGCCAGCGCCGTGACGCGGATGACAGCGGGCAGTGGGAGCTGGTTCCTCATCTTGGCCCCGGCGGCTGCGCGGACCCCGGCAAGGGGCCTTGGGGTGCATCGAGGCCAGACACGCCCCGGGGAAGCTGCTTCCCCGGGGACCGCGGGCCCGAGGACGGGTGTCGCAGGGGCAGCAGCACACAGGAGCTCCTTGCCACATGCGAGACCTCCTTGGAACCACAGAGTTACGATCTGGTTCAGGTTGGAAGGGACCTTAGAGCTCACCCAGTTTCAACCCTTTGCCAAAGGCAGGGACACCTTCACCAGACCAGGTTGCTCCAAGCCCCATCCAACCTGGCCTTAAACACTGCCAGGGATGAGGTAGCCACAGCTTCTCTGGGCAACCTATGCCAGCACCTCACTATCCTCACAGGGGGAAAGAACTTCTTTCTTACATCTAACCTGAACTTTCCCTGTGTAAGTTTGAGCCTATCACCCCACTTCCTATCACTACAGGCCCTGATGAAGCATCCCTGTAGGCCTCTTTCAGATACTGGAAGGCTGTTCTGAGGTCTCCACACAGCTTCTCTTCTCCAGGCTCAACAGCCACAATTTTCTCAGCCTGTCTTCATATGAGAGGTGCTCCAGTCCCCTGATCATCCTCGAGGCTTCCTCTGGACTTGCTCCAACAGCTCCATGTCCTTCTTATGTTGAGGACACCAGAACTGCACACAATACTCCCAAGTGGGGTCTCATGAGAGCAGAGTAGAGGGGCAGGATCACCTCCCTTGACCCACTGGTCACACTCCTTTTGATGCAACCCAGGATACGATTGGTTTCTGGGCTGTGAGCGCACACTGCTGGCTCATGTTCAATTTCTTATCAACCAACATCCCCAAATCCTTCTCCACACGGCTGCTCTGAATCTCTTCTCTTTCCAACCTATAACTGTGCCTCGGGTTGCCACAACCCAGGTAGAGGACCTTGCACTTGGCATTGTTGAACTTCATGAGGTGGGCATTTTTGAACTTCATGAGGTTGGCATTGGTCACCTCTGAAGAGTGTCCAGGTCCCTCTGGATCCAATTGCTTCCTACCAGTGTATCAACCAAACCACACAGCTTAGTGTCTTCAGCAAACTTGCCAAGGGCACCTCAATCCCATTGTTTATGTTGCCAGCAAAGATGCTGAACAGAATTGGTCCCAACACCGATCCTTGAGGGACACCACTCCTTACCTGTCTCCAGCTGTACATTGAGCCATTGACTGCAACTCTGTGCATGCAGCCATCCAGCCAATTCTTTATCCACTGTCCATGCATCAAATTGATGTCTCTCCAGTTTAGAGACTAGGATGTTGTGCGGGACAGTGTCAAACACTTTGCACAAGTCCAGGTAGACGATGTCAACTGCTGTGCCCTGCCCACCAGTTCTGTAGACCCATCATAAAACACCACCAAATTCGCCAGGCAGGATTCCCCCTTAGTGAAAACATGCTGGCTGTCTCCAACTACCCTGTTGTTTTTCATGTGCCCAATGATGATTTTCAGGAGAATCTGCTCCAAGATCCTGCCAAGGCACACAGGTGAGACTGAGTGGTCTATAGTTCACTGGGTGTTCAACTTTTCCCTTTTTAAAAATTGAAGTTATATCTCCCTTTTTGCAGTCATTGGAAACGTCACCTGACTGCTGTGGCCTTTCAAACACAGTGGATAGTGCCTATCAGATATACTCAAGTGTTTTTTCGTGTTGGTGTCAGATGTAGTGGTGAGATACGTACTACTTTCAAACAGGTCCTCATTTGCTGTGAGGACTCAGTCAGGAACCAATATGATTAGACTAAAGCCCGTTTATTGATTGTGCTGTTGCAGTTTATCTACTTTAGGCTTACAGCTCTAACATTACATCTCTTTCTACAATTGGTTACATATACTTAGCAACAGATCTATTATTGGTTAATATATTTCGTGAAAACATCATTTTATGTGGATGGAAATGCTCCTTTCATCAGAATTTCTAGATAAATCTGTTGAGTAAGTGGGGGGGGGGGGCAAAATGTAAGATTAAAGTGAATTGTTTTCTTTTACGGAAGAGAAGCAAGATCATCCTGATTATAATGTAATCAAAGAATTGAATTAGCTGCAGTTCAACTGGAAAAGGTTTCCCTAGCCCAAGCAAACTAAACAGAGCTTAAGGTGGATGAAACTCTCACCACCTAAACACAGTAATTTTTACATCATTAATAGCAAATAAGGTAGCACCTAAAACTCCAAGTAATTTCTCCGCTGTGGTAATGTCTTGTGCCTTGGCCAGAGAATGCATGTTACAGAGAGATCCAGCCTTCTGTTTTTAAACAAGCAATCTACTCTTGGGAATCCTTAGTGGTATTTCCAGCTTTAAAACTTTTATTTTTAATTTAATATACTTTCTACAAGACTCAGGAGCTGTCTCGAGACATACATCATTCCTTGGTAAGTACTTACAGACCACAGACCCTTGTTTGTTCAGTTCTCTTCTGACTGAAGAAAACTGCCTGTAGTTTTTTACATTATTGCACAGTTTCCATTAATTAAAGGGACTGTGAAAAGAAAAAATAAAAGGTAGATAACACTATGTGTTGGACACCTTCACAACCACAAAATGTTTGTCTAGAGCAGCTATACACCTGCTCACCCAGCCAAGCTCTCCAGCATTGCTCTCATTTAGTCTAAATTTAATGAACTGCTTTGATGCAGCACTTTGCTCTCTTTAACCAGTGGAGGAACAGGCACAGCCGTTCATCCTCTCTAATCTTCTGTATTTCTGCAGCAGTGTAAATCGCACTGGTATAAATATTCAAGTGATAATATTTTTTGTCAATATTTTGATTAAAGCACAAACTTAGAAAATCTGGCCTAATTTTCTTTACTTGTTTGCTGAATTTTAAAGTGCACTACTGAGTGCTGTGATGATACAGTTTAGCAACAGGGAAGTTAATTTGTCTTCTATTTCTCTCCAATATACTTAAGAAGCATTTTTTTTGGACATGGCTTAAAAAATGGAATCTTTACCTAGAGTAAATGTCTTTTTGACAGGGCTCTCCAAAGTTAGGGTATTCTTAGTGGTTATGTACCTTTTGATCTGTCACAATCAACTGCTTAACTTGTGCACTAACTAGCTTGACCCCAGTTCTCAGTGCTGAAGTTCACTTAAGAGTTCTGCAATTCAACCGGAAAGGATATGCAAATGGTATAGCATTGTCTTAAGAGGTTTTTGTGCTAATTAACAAACCACTTATCTGCAGTTGTGATCTGCCCCAAGGATCTGTAGGATCAGAGTTCTGTCTTCCGTCTCTGTATTTTATTGATTCTTTTTGCTTTAGTATTGATATCTAAGTGTGCTTTTCAAGGGTGATGGTAATTAGATTTATGGTGAATATTAACACCGAAAATGCATGCGAAGTGTCAGTTCATAGTTGGGTTTTTATACTAACTTGCATGTGGACTTTATTAATTTTTTCTTGCATATTAAATTGAGGCATAGATCTTGAACTGAAAGCAAAATAAAATTCCTGAATGAGGCCAGGATGGTTAATCTCAGACCCTTTACTCCCTGTCCTAGAAAGTATAGAGGGGGGGAAAAAAAAAACAAACAAACCTCCAAAAATTAAACACCAATCAAACTAAATTACATGGCACCCATGGCTACTGCACAGAAGGGTATCTCATAGCAAACTAAGGAATAGTAGAAATGTAGTAAAATGTGCAAAAGCTCAAGGTGTTTTTAGAAACATTGGCTGCTGTTAAATATTTTATAGCCGTTCTTCAACTGACATCCTTCTATGCCAGTGTCAGACAGAGAAGAACATGAAGGGAGTAGGATGGGAAATTTCATGTCACTTTGGACACACATGCTGTGTACCAGCACACTTTCTTCCTGTGTTTCTGACCTTAACCCCAGCCCTATTTTACTCCCATGCTTTCAGCTGACGAACTGCGGGATCAGGGACATCCCTAGCCAAGGACAATCTTCTCAAGCAGAACAGGCAGCTGAACACACCTTAGTGCCCAGGTTTACATCAACTCCCCAATTTCTTTCCATTTGCTTTATATAAAGTAAGAGAGAGACTCCTGCAGAACCTCTAGAAACCTAAGCTACATTTAAAAGTCACCCTCAGCACAAATTTAAGGTGACAGATAAATGCTCAACCATGGCAACAAGGGATGCAGTGCAAGTACCAGAAAAGTCAGGTTGCCTTTATTTAGCAGCTCAGCAAAGAGGAAAAATTCTGACTGAGGTCTTGCTGATGAAAAATCCACATAAACAACAGGAAACATATAGCAAAAGAGACTGCCTGTTTTAAGGCAGAAAATTGAAGCTATAAAATCAGAAAAACTGGCACAAGGACTTCAAGGGCTTGATACTACTTTTAGTGAGCTTTCTGTAAAACTTAATTATAATTAGCTGTTTAGGTTTTAACCAGGACTTCTTAGGGCTTCAGGATATAACAAAAGCTCTACAGTTGTGGAATAAATATACAGTTAAGTCAAGGTATTATGAGGATTTATGGAATGTGTAGGAACCAGGGAATCACTGAAATAGAAATCAGAATGACTAAACACCTACAGATTCAAGTAAAGATGAATGGAATTTGACCTAATAGCCAGGAGACAAAACTAAAATATCAGATATACTTAAAGGGTAGAACCTTACGCAAGCCTTGCATCAACCAACAAGCCAAAGCTATGCTCCAGAACTTACAAAGCTATCAGTGGTCCTCTACATAAAAAGTTTTCTTCAAGTTTGGTTTCCTCAGGTGGTGTTCAGAATCTCAGTCTTATTTGTCTGCCAATTTATTTTTCATATCAAATATCAATTCTCTTCCTTGAAGCAGCAATAAAAAAGGAGCTCCTTCTTTCCTCCATCTGAACTGTTCTGATTCTTCCTCTAGAAGTGTTGTGAGTAGTTTCTGACCCACTGCTGCTTCTTCGGTTTTAAATTTTTTTGATCTTTCTTACTCTGTGACGTAAGCCCACACCTCTTCTACTAAATAAAGATTCTTAATGTATAGAAGATGGAAATAACAAGAGTCTTCAGATACAGTGTTCCCAAGTGCTTATAGATTTTTAATCAGTCATGTCTATTAGTTCTGATTCTCTTGTAGGAAGTTCTGTGCAGCAGCTGAGACACCAGAGCTGCTGACATACAGATTTAGCAGGGAAGTATTTCACCTGGCCATGATCAGAAAGTTATCTTTAACTGAAAAGACACCTGAAGTATTTTATGCATGTCCCTTTCTTCCCTAAAGACACTCTAAAGTTTCCTCTAGACATGCAGTAACTTGAACCTGGACAAACATTCATGCCACCATTACAAATCCAAGGGAGAGTATGTATATGGAAAACAAAACACTTCTGAGGGAGAAAATTGAAGTATGTGTCCAGACTCACGATGCAAAGGAATCCAGTATTTTCAGCTTCTTATTAACATAGCACAATGCTGATCCATATATTTCTTTTGGCATCCTAGGCTAGGATAAAATAAAAAAACATGGCAGCACAAGTGATGTTTAAAACAACAGCATTTAAAAAAATAGTCTTTAAGGATATTTTATAGTTTGACTCTGTTCACAAGTCAGATGCTCCTAAAATTCTTAGCTCTTTTAAGTATGCACCACTGTTGAAAATTTTCTGTTTAACATCACATTCCCTGCTGAGTGTGCAGCTTTGAGCCACAGACTCAGGCAGAGGAGGAATCCCAGACTGGTTTGTGTTGGAAGAGACCTTAAAGCTCATCCGGTTCCAGACCTTTGACAAAGGCAGGGACACCTCCACTAGACCAGGTTGCTCCAAGCCCCATCCAACACTGCCAGGGATGGGGCAGCCACAGCTTCTTCGGGCAACTTGTGCTAACACCTCAGTACTCTTAGAGTGATATGAGGAAAGCTAGTGCCTGGAAAACATAGGGTTAAAGTGCTTTTAGCTTAACTTAGGTCTGAGATAGAGAACAAAGTCTGTGTTGTGAGTCTGTGGTAAGATAACAAGAGTTTAGTAACAGTACTAACATGAGTGAATTATTTCTTCCCTTCCTTCCACTTATCAGTTATTTTGGATACAGTCCCTCCTGAACATCTGCTAGCTTCAGATACTCCTTGTCTGCCCAGTTTGTGTTGCTTGCAATAAATTTTGTACGAAGGTCATGCTGTTCTAAAACTATGTCAGCTATCAGAAAGTTATAGATGTCTTGAGAAATCCTTTATATGGCTGGTTTCAGCTAGTTTTGTGATTACTGAAGCATCCAACTGTGCCAAAGGTGAAAAGTACATCATGTGGAAGACTGCTTAGCTCATCTTGAAGACCCCTGCCCACAATCACAGAAGGGCAGTGCACAAGTGCCAAGAGGAGGAGACTTAAGATAACGAGTTCCTGGAAGTAATTGTAATAACCTCTCCACTCTCCAGGGAATCTAATGAATCTGCATGTTTGTGTGTAATAAATATCTTTTTGCTTAACCCCTTGGTGTGCAAATTACGAGCAGCGATCCCCTTGCATCTGATGCTGTAATAAACTTACCTGCTTTATA
>JANRGW010021873.1:0-13970 GCA_024733675.1 Psilopsiagon aymara
TTGTTCCAACAGTTCCATGTCCTTTTTATGTTGAGGACACCAGAACTGCACACAATACTCCAAGTGAGGTCTCATGAAAGGAGAGTAGAGGGGCAGGATCACCTCTCTCGACCTGCTGGTCATGCTCCTTTTGAAAGGGTTGATAGTGTGGCCCTGTTCTCTGCAAAGTCCATTCCAGGCTTTTTTTTAGGTGGAGTTTCAATTTTCAGATTAGACTTCTATCCTGCTATGCCTTTCAAACATTTCTGAAGGAGACTATATCTAGAGTTTTCCTTGAGTAAGAATTCTCCTGTTCTTAACTTTATCCTGCCTGAATATGCGTCTTTGTCTTCCTTAAATCATTTTAGTGCATCCTTTCTGGTTTTAGATTGTTCTAGTTTTTAACTTTTGCATGACCAGGGTGGTCATTTTTAGCTCTTAGTCACTCTCAAAATTATATTTCTTTGACATTTTCCCTGCAATCTCTCTAGTTTTCCTATTGTTTTCTAGGTATAAATTCACCGTAATCTTTATGGTTCTCATGACACCATGGCATGAAAGATAGGATTTGCCTGACCCTCTTGGAGTTGCTGAGATGCCCAGCCTCTCTTTGGCAGACCTTGAATGAGTGTTTTTCATATTTGGCTGTCTATTGCCATCTCACAGTAGAATTTTGCAGCCACCTAGTTAATTTTCTGTGTTCCTGGTGGCTTTTGTCTTCTGTTTCTGGAAAGAGTGGTGCAGAGACTGAGAACTGCAACCTGAAATCCTGACACACGTAGTTCCATTCTGGCAAGGTTGTCTCAAACTTTAGAGTTTGGGATGAGTATTGCAGACTTCACAGTACATTGCAAAGATAATTCTGTCTGAAGCTCTCTGCCTTTTTCTTTTTTTTTGGCTTCTTCCTCTGTCTGCTTTGCAAAGTGCACTTAGAGAAAAGGTAAGGTATTAACCATGTGAAAACTGGGAATTGCAGAGGGCGTTGCACCAGCACTGGGGAAATGTTGATAAGGCCTCTAAGTATGGTAAGACCTATGTAGTGACACGACAAGGGGGAATGGCTTTAAACTGACAGAAGGGAGATTGAGATGAGCTCTTAGGCAGAAGTTCTTCCCTGTGAGGGTGGTGAGGCGCTGGCACACGGTGCCCGGAGAAGCTGTGGTTGCCCAATCCCTGGAAATGTTCAAGGCCAGGTTGGACGTGGCATGAAGCAACCTGGTCTAGTGGAAGGTGTCCCTGCTGTGGCAGGAGGGGTTGGAGCTAGATGAGCTTTGAGGTCCCTTCCAATCTAAACTGTTCCATGACGTTATGATTCTACGGCAGGATCAGGCCCAGCCTCCCTAGGCAAGCCAACCTGAAATTATATCAAAAGTCTTAGAGAGCTTAAAAACTGAAGAGAAGGGGGTCAGCTCAGGTGGTTGGATTTTATGTCTAGTATGTGTACCCAGAGGGTAAGGTCAGAGCTAGGTGTGAATGACATTTACAAAATGATCTTTTATATTCTTTGTGACTTATGAGAAACATCTGCTGGGAAATTTGATATTGTCTTACACCAGAAGAGAATCTTGAAAGACTTCAATAAAATATCTCAAACAAAGGAAGCTGCCCTAAAATTCAATGGAATATACTGCACATTCTGAGAGATGTAAGAATGAGTCAAATTCACACTCTTGATAGGAAGCTATCTACAAAAAGAAGATAAGAGAGAACTGGATGAAGCACATGCGGGCTAGGATTCCCTTCACAATAATTGTTTAAAACTCCATTGCCTGAAGAGTTCATGAGGAAAGGGAAAAGGTGCAGAAGAGCTGCCTGAAACATATCAGGTGTAAGGGATAAAAGGAAAGTCAAACTGAAGAGGGGAAAAAGCTACAGATCTTAAACCAAAGCAGTAGAGGCCAGTACTGGAGTAACTATGTGACTTTCAGGCTAGATAATACAACTGAAACCAGAGCTCAGCTGTGGTACTGAGCTGCAGGGAACATCTCAAGATTCAAACCCGTATTTAATTTATAGAAAGAATGGACTTACAAAATGATCCAAAGAAAAAAGTAGTGAGTGGCTGTGCCTCCAGGGGCAAAGCTCAAAGAACAGGACAAACCATGAAGGAAGATCCTGTGTTACAGGAGAACAGACAGCCAGGAGATAAAGCCATGGGTAACAAAAAGGACATGTCTATTACTAATACTTAGCTCTTTTGCTGTCAGAGAAGCCCCACAGTGACCCTGTGACACAAGTGGGTATGGGCTAATGCTTGTAACATACCTGTGAGGAAAGGGGTGCTCTCATTTGTTAGATACAGCAGATGAAGCAGCTTATCCATGGCCACAGTTTTATAGTGATGATTATATCTCATGGCCTTCTGCTTCCATCTCCTCTACTCTAGGCCATACTTCAGCCCTAAATAAATCTGTGCCTGAAACACTGCACGCAGCTACATTCTAAATAAATCTAGAGTTGTTTCAGCTGGGTTACATTGTCACAGAGAATCTAAAGAAAGTCTGGCAACCAGACCAAATCAAAAAAGACTAGAAATGAAATATCTTAATTACACAGGAGACTGACCCAGAACAAATACTTAGAGTTTGTGGAAAAAAATAAGTGCAGCTTGGTGACATTTTTTCCAGGGTGAACCTAGAACACAAAAGCATTAAAACGTTTGTTCTGCAGAGCTGGAGTGGGTCACAAGCACACCAGAAAACCTGTATTTATGATGAAAGGGAGAAGTCTGAGTGGTGCCCAGGTGTTTATAATCACCTTATTTTCTCATTTGACAAGCTGAGTGTGACTTTACATTGAAAGAAAGAAATATGAATGAAGCGAAAAGAATTTCTACAAAAAATTCTCTCAAAATTTCAGTTCTGAGAAAGATTTGGAGGGAGTGACTGGGAATACGAAGATCATGACTGCGAAGACAAGTGTTCTGAGAATTTAAAGCACATAGAAAATCTACGCAGCCCTTATTTCTATTTCCTTTATGTATGTGCTTGTATACACATCTACATCTACATATGCATGTATATGTATGTATATGTGCCTATATTTCACATGAGAAACATCAAGGGCTAGAAATTAATTTTGTTGCATTTTTATCATTATTCTTTTGCTAAAGATGACACTGATGCAGAATACTTGCAACCAAGAGGAAATGTCGAGCTCCCCTAACTGGATGTGTTTTGATTTGGAGCAGTGAGTCTGGGCCCTTCTCTAATGCTTCAATGTTAGTTATTGCTTCCAAGAGTTGTGCTTGCTAGTGCACGAAGGATTCTGACAACTCGCTGTTTGATGGTTGTAGTAATCTGTAAACTAAGGGAAATTTCTGTTCTTGAGAATGTTGTTGCTTTAGCGCTGTTACTCAATAATCTCTTTCTTACAGGAATAATTGGGTGGTCCACAATCCATGTAAATAGATGCATTCATATGTGTTCTATGTAAGGATTACAAGGCTAAGGCCTCAGAGAAGTTTTTCATCTGGAAACATAAAGATCTAAATTTGTCTGTAGGTTAGTAAGCAACTAGCTATGAGGCAAGACAGAAGAAGTAAATTCTATAAAGCATAAAGTAGGGATGATGTCTTTAGTACTCATGGTCCGTGGAGCACCCCAGCTCCCTGGTAAGAAATCCATAGGCATATTTAAATATTGCACTGGGTACTTTCCTATGCAGTTTTCCACAATGAATGGCCAGGCAAAGCCAGAGACACACACAGATGGATAACTACATAGGTACTAAAACCTGTGTTTCCCACTTTGTGGTAGTTTCTAAATACAGAAATACATACATGTAATTTCTACACACAGAAAATTGTTTTTCAGAAGCGCCTTGGAGAAGGAGAATGAGGGTATGGACATTCTCTTTCATAACAGAAAGGTAGAGGATTAAATTAAATTATCAGATGGCAGGCTAGAAACCAAACCAAGGAAGGCAGTATGTGTTTCACGCCACACTTAGATGTAGAACTCATTGCAACAGCACATTGTTCTCACCAAATGTCGGTGAGTTTAAAAAATACTCAGACAAATTAATGTTAAAAGAAAAATATCACCAAGGTATAGCAAAAATGCCGCTGTAATTCTTGAGCTCCAGATTGCTGACTGCTGACAGAATCTGCCAGGAAAGTATTCTATATGCTTGCTCTGTTTTTCTTCCAGCAAATCTACTATTTACCACCATTGAAGACAGGTTTCTGCACCAGGCAGACCTCTGTTCTGATTTAGTATGGCTGCTTTGATGCTCTCAGAGAAATCTTGCTTACGGTGTTTAATCTGATATTTACTCCTTGCAGTAGTTAAACAGACCATTGTCAGTAAGTGTTTTCTCAGTAGAGCAAACCCTGTGGAAAGGGTAAATATCACAGTTTGGTAAATTCCAAGGTTCTTTTTTAATGTCATTCTGATAATTGATCCACAGAAATATGCTTCAGTATTTCAGTGAGGTTATCTGAAAAACTATATAAAAATGGAAAGAAGAATTTGAAAGAATTTCAATATCGGGCTTTTAAAGATTTAAATTTTTTCTTGATCAAGCATGGTAGTTTGTTCAAAACCCCTGTTAAGATGAGTATTTTGAGCAAATTAGCCCTAACGGTACAAACAGTTCTTCACATGATCACACTCTGAGTAACCTCACTGAACTGAATGGATCCAGATATGTTTTGAGAGTGGTATATACATAAGTGTGTGTAGAAATGACATCTAAACAACTTTCTGAAGATCAGCATATACCTGTCTTGTAATTTTGACTCCTGTGCCCATTTTAATTGAGTTTTCAATGTGCTAAATAAAGAATCATCCTAACACAGTCCTGTTTTTGTAATAAAGTGGATTTTTTTGAAATATCTGAACTGTCAGTGGTGATGTGTAGGACTCCAGGTGCTCCCGCTCATGGTATTGTGGAAGGAGATGACTTTAAATACGGGTCCCAGATTTACTTCAAGTGCAACGCAGGTTACAGCTTAAAAGGCAGCCGTGTTGCCTACTGTCAACTTGATGGGATTTGGTCAACACATCATCCTGAATGTGGTAAGGTCACTTTAACATTCTTATAAAATGTTTTGGCCAATGTATTCATATGAAACTTGAATATCCGAATTTCACTTGAAATTTGGTAGAACTGTGGCTTAACATGATGTTCTTTTGTATGCCTACCTTTAAAAAGCAGTAGTGATTCTTTTTTCACTCAGCTGGAGCCCAAGCCTGCAGAACTTGCTTATATAAAGGATTGACTGAAACGTCAAATGACTGAAAGAATTTCCTCAAAGACTTTAGGCACATGCCCTTCTTCCACACAGTCTGAAAATATCTGGGACCAAAACCTAGTGAGGGACATTGTGCAACAATGAGTATCTACTTCCATTACTATATACCTCTGACACCTGCTCTGCACAAGTCCTGTGCACTCTGTGGAGGTGATCAGGGGCTATTGCTTGAACACTAGACTGTTTTTTGAGCAGAATTCCCACTTAGAGAAAAACTAAAAGAGAAGCCTCCATTCATCCTGGCTGGGCAAGCCATCATGTCTATCATTCAGCTGTGAAATTCAAAGCCCCTTCTTCTCATCCAAAGGGACTTTTAATTTTCCTTTGTTTTGCAAAATTTTATTTCCATATTCCAATATTGTATCAATTGGAAAAATGCTTTTATAAGTGTGTTGTGGCAAATAGTGTAAATCTGGGGGGAGTGTTGTGAAACAGCTGTATATAAGTTCATCTGAAAGAGCAAGCTATAGTCATTCTACTGTCTAGAGAGAACATCTCCAGTTGCAGTTAACTGCTTAAGTCCCTGCTGCATGATATCACTGGCTAAAGACCTATTGAGATTTATCTCTGGACTTGGCTGTTAGAGTGCTAGGTGATGTAATTTGGGTCTCTCCTTCCCAGATGTTTTTTCTTTGTATTTAACTCACAAAAAAAGCAATAACTCTTTGTTTAGGGAAGTTCAAGTTACTGATAGACATAGGATGAAATAAGACAAGGCCTTCATTGACTTACTTGGTCAAGTTTAGGTACACTTTAAAATATGCACTCCACTCAACAGACGATGCCTCTGGACAGAGAGCAATTTGCAAATAAAGCATTATACTGTGGATGATTCCCTGTAGTCTTTAGGTGCTCTCAAGTTATCAGTCACTTGTGGTTCACATGTGAGAGAGCCTGTGAAGTACAGAGGAGACAGGGAGAAAGGAAAGACAGCGCTTTACTTCTCCCTTCCTCCTGGTTAAGAAGAGGTTCAGGTGTTTTCTTTCTTTACTGAATATGACTTATGTGAAAAATATTTAAGTACACATATAGCCATCAGCATATATTAAAATCCAGTGTTGTTAAAGAAAGCATTGAAATACATGCTTAGCTTGAACTATATACTCAATGCTAAGAGCATAGGCTCTTCATTGAACTTGTACTGCTTTGGTTAGATATGTGCTGTGCTGAGCTGGTGATGTGAGGATAAAGGAACAGGACAGGACCATACATACAACTGTTACTGTGCTGATTCATGGGGATTTAAATAAATGCTTAAGTGCTTTATTATAAGTTGGTTCTTTTATGAAACGAGGCTCAGCAGGCAACTGAGTCTGAAGAAAGGATATGAAGAGGTCATTTCTGGTCAATTGATATCATAGAATCATAGAATCACAGACTGGTTTGGGTTGGAAGGGACCTTAAAGCTTATCCAGTTCTAACCCCCTGCCACAGCCAGGAACACCTTCCACCAGACCAGGCTGCTTCAAGCCATGTCCAACCTGGCCTTGAACACTGCCAGGGATGGGGCAGCCACAGCTTCTCTGGGCAACCTATGCCAGCACCTCAGCACCCTCACAAGGAAGAACTTCTGCCTAAAAGCTCATCTCAATCTCCCTTCTGTCAGTTTAAAGCTATTCCCCCATGTCCTGTCCCTACAGGCCCTTGTCAAAAGCCCCTCTCCACATTTCTTGTCGGCCCCCTTTAGGCACTGGAAGCTGCTCTAAGACCTTGCTGGAGCCTTCTCTTCTCAGCCCTCCATAAATAGAGCTGTACCAACACTAGCTGTCTAGACTACATGTTCACTGGTTATCAGGCAATGAGACATCGGACAGAGGAATTAAACAGAATTGCATGTTACTGTCAACCTGACAAGCAAACTGAGATGAAATCTAAAGAAAAAAAAAGAAATACCTTTTTAGCAGCTAAATGGAAAGAGTGGAGAAGTTAAAATATAGAGGAAAGCATTTATTAGCATCACACAGGGAATACTGTCATCCAGATTTAGACAAAAAAAAAGTTTATTTAGAAGAAAAAAACCCAAACCAAATAAAACAAGACAAAACTCACAAAGAAAGGGGAAAATATTGGGAAGGAGGAAGTAAAAGTGATTTTATAGGCAGAACCTAGCGTGTGTAAGCTTTCCATATGAAATGTTTAGTATCTGTATATATATATATATGCATATGTATAAATATGTTCTCTTTCAATTCCCATATTTCCCTGAGTTACTGAGGTCTCTGTGCTAAAAAACCAAAATGAAACCAAGCATAAAAGTAAAAAATAAGTTGTTTAGTTTTATTATCCAAGTCCAGTGCAGTAGTGAAAACACAAAAAAGGGAAAAGAATGCCAAAGACCTGTTTCCTGCAAATAGTTCATACTTTGATGACCTTGAAGTAGCCCTATTGATGGGAAATGAACTTCATACACAATCCAGGTTCTTTTTCAGGATGGTCAACTATGTTTTAAGGCCTTTTAACAATTTGAGCATCTTACACGAAAGTGTAGAAGAATCTTGCATTTACACTGAAGACGCTACAGTGTGTATTATAAACAGACATCTGTATGTTATAATTTCTTCTTTACTCTTTGATCTTTTAGAAGGCAGATCCCAGATAGGTCTTGAAAAGTCAGCTTTGCTGAAGTGTAGATTGAAGTGTAATCTGAATGAAATGCCAAGTAATCTCATAGGTAAAAGCAATGTAGTGGACCTGATAAAATGGTTACTATTTTTTTCCCTTATCATTAGTTCTAGATGAAAAAAACTGCTCAGATCCTGGTGGCCCTCTCAATGGCTACAGAAGAGTGGTAGAAGACACTGGGACCTTGAATGGACGCTATGCAAAAATTGGCACAGTCATTGCTTTCTTTTGTAACAACTCATATGTTCTTAGTGGGAATGAACAGAGGACCTGCCAAGAGGATGGAGAATGGTCAGGGAAGCAGCCAATCTGCATAAAAGGTAGTTTACAATCTTTTTTTTACCACAATTCACAAAAGCTGCTATGTTTTTATTGGAGTTTGGTTTATATAATTTACACTTACTGAACAATCATTTTTGCTAAGAATAACCCATCTCACTGACACCTCATACTGAGATTGGTAGTTTGCCAGCTTCATTGGCTGCTAAACTCAGCCAGATAAGATGCCAGCAATTCCAGAAGAGGTTTCCATCTTTAAATATGTAAAGGAATGTTACCTAAGACCCTTATTACCCTCCTTCTAGAATCAAACCTGTGTAAGATCAAAATAAAAGATCAGGAGGGAATTGAAATAGAAGGAAATAATTGCTCTCATAGGGCCCAACTCTCTCACAGTCCTTTTCAGTCCCAGACATGAGATGAACAAGCCTGTAGATCGCACCCTTGTAGTTTTGTTTCAGAAAGCCACCTGAGGACATGCCTAAACTATATGTGCTTATCAAAACAACAAGCCATATCTTTAAATCCTTTGCTAGAAAGGGAATGATGCTGTTCACCTGGATCTACTCTAAGTGTGTCTGAAACCCTGAATGGATGAGTGAATTTGAGCTAAGGAGCTGCCAGACTGATTTTCCCAAAGCAATTGTCTGACACATTTTAATGGAATTTTAATCTTCAGTAATGATAAATAAGGAAATATGTCTGTTCACTGGGGCATCTGCTTTACCCTGTTACTTTAGAGGGAAATCCTCTCTCCCTGCAACATATAGTAATTTATATAAAGTATCTTCAAGGATGATGACCATTTGTGGAAAGTATCTTTATTCTTGGGAACTTCAACAGTGATATAAAGGTTAACATATACAGTAATCATAAAGACCTGGGCACTGTTAAATCTCACAGAGAGTAAGTACTCAGGTATACAGATAAAATCCATATTGCAAGATTCCTTTCCTTCCACTGGGAGCAGCAGGAAGATGATCCTGGCAGTTATTTGAACTTATAAACCTGAATATTTTATCCTGCTTTTAAAGTAAAGAAACAAAATCAGAAATCCTAGATAGCCCTTCTGTTATTTGGGGCATATTCAGGTAACTGAGGTTTTCCTTTGAAAAAGAGTCTTCAGCTCCTTCTGAAGGTACACAAGCAAGCAGACACTTTGAAGTCTGTGACATTTCACAGCCTTTCTCTGTATGCTGAGTCACTGGGATCAACTTTGTGTGGCTACACGATGGAAATTCAGTATTTTTTAATCTAATTCCATTATTGTAAAAGTTTGCTCCAATTCCAAATCATCAGCCATACTGGTATAAACCTGGCATTCTGACACAAAGATGGGCAAATCTTCCTTCATGACTGGAAGTGCCAGTGCAGAAGGCACTCAGTTCCTTCCACCGTTGTAAATGGAATAGATCTGGTGATATGTGGAGAAATATTTTTTCCAGTGCTTTAGGTTTTAGGGCCTATCTTCACTTTAATACTTGTAACTTACTGCCTCTTTTCTTAACCCAGTCCACTATAGCTAGTAAGAGGAAAGAATGGAAATGTGTATGAACCACTTGAGCTGTGAATGTGGAAAAGTACTGTGCAACATTATATTTTTTCTAGCCTGCAGAGAGCCAAAGATCTCTGACCTGGTGAGACAGAAAGTGCTTCCAATGCAGGTTCAGTCAAGGTGAGAATGCAATATCTCAACTACAGTTTAAAGAACAAATGTGACTCCTTTCCACCCTGTGTGTTTAGCCTCCACTGACAATGGAGCAATGAGAGCTGCTGGGAGGGGAGGGCTGGTTAAGTGCAGGTTTGGAAGCTGCTGGAGGTAGGCAGGAAGTGCACAGCCAGAGATGTGCAAGCTACTGGATGATGCTGGAATTAGGCTTGCAAACTTGTGGCAGGCTGTGAGAACAGTCTGAGAGCAGTTCCTTGAAGCTAATGAGGTGACTTAAAACATGAACATGTGCTGTCTTAATGAAGAAATGAGTGGGGAGAACACAAGGAGAAAAGGGGGTTTAGCAATGTAATCTGCTCCCATCAAGCTTCACCCCCCAAAGCAAGATAGCACAATTGATATAAAATTGTGTTTGAGGTGGGTATGGGGGAGAGAAGAGGAAGTAGGGCAGGAGGGAGTAAAGAATGAAATATCAGACCCTGTCTGAGCTTACCCTTTTGCTGATTTCCTGAAATAGGCCCAATCTGAATTAGTGATGCTGCAATGTCCAGGTTCATTTTTGTCCAAGTAGTAATTTCTCATTTCAAGATTTTATTTTTTTTTTTCCCCAGTACATGTTTCATTTATTTTTTAGATGCAGTGCAAGAACTGGCCTTATCTTTGGTCTTAGGAACGACCATACCAGGTCAGAGTAAAGGTCCAGCTTAAGCCATATCCTGTCTCTGGCAATGACCAGTAGCAGATGCTTAGAGAAGACTTTAGGAACAAGGCAAGCACATATTTCCCAAATACCCACCCACCCTCCGGCTGTGTGATGCATGATTGTAGAGGTGGCCCTGAGAAGCCATCAGGAGGCTCATCAGGGGATTCTTCTTACTTAAATTTCTTAATTAACGTTTCAACACAGGTCTTTCTGTGCTAAATGTTTCAGATACTAACAAGAGCTGTATGAAAGGGCATACATGCCCCCACCTCCATAGCGCCATCACGGCACCTCATCTGTGTTGACTCTTAGCCCTTGAAGTAGGATCTCCATTTCATAGCTTAATAGTGAGGTGAAGTGTTGACTATGCACTATTGCAAGGTCACATGCAAGTAGGGAATGGGACCCTGGCAGTCTAAGCATGACCACAGCAGCTCTCATCCTTTGTCCAAAATATAAGAAAATTGTCATTGCTCTTGTTCTTAATAACTTTAATTTCCTTGAGTGCTGTCATATACTGCCTCACAGATTCTATCTGACGGAAGCAGGCTGCGTCTCTCTGTGATCAAAAATGGAATTGCCACTTGAAAAAAACACATGGCTTTTCTGGATGCAACAGTACCAGACATCTCAAGGGAAATTAATTTCTTGCTAAATTTTCAGTCATAAATAGTTTTGAGGGTTTTTTTTTTGGGGGGGGAGGGGGGATTTGGTGTTTTTTTTTTTTTTTTTTTTTTTTTTTTTTTTTTTTTTTTTTTTCTGTAGAAATGTGCTTTTAAGCATTAGAGTAAGGGACAGTTTCTAAGTGATGAATATTTAAGTATGACCGTAGTCAAGCCTATGGTCTATATCTAGTCTGGTGCATATATTTATTTTTTTAATTATGTGCCATGTTTCAGCTAATCAGTACAATTTCTAAATTACTGCAGTCATGAAATCTCTGTGGTGAGGCAATTATCTCTGCTAATTGATAAATCAAGCAAATTTATCAACATGATTTAATCTGAATCCATTCCTAATTCTGCCTATTCAAATGTTCACTAGAGAAAAGATGTGCCCATCTCTTCTCTAGTGAGAGCCAATTACGGCAATGCCAACTTCCAGTGTCATTTCTGTACTTAAAAATGTGGTCTGTCAGTCCTGTTGTGAATGGCAAAAGCTGTTCCACATTCAGAGGCAACTGCTTGCAATCCAGAAACTGTAAAATGAAAAAAAAGCAGACACAAAAAGAAAAATTATAAACATTTGTGGTTTTATATTTAAACGTGTATTTATATGCATATTTATATGTTAATAAAATAGCTGGGATGTAAATGGGGGTACTGTTAATCTGTGTTGGAATAGTATTTTTGCCTTCTTTCACAAGCAAACTTGATATGCTTTTAAATGATACTTAACACAGCTGGTGATAAAGATATGGTAATGATCATTATTCTTCTTATTATTATTATCATCATCATTATTATTGTTATATCATTATTATTACTCTGTGTTCTTTGTGCCTTGAAACAGGGAAACACCTTTGCATCAACTTTACTCATCTGCATTCAGCAAGCAAAAGCTTGACATCTATCCCACCAAGAAGCCAGCACCACCGTTTGGAGATCTGCCCCCAGGGTACCAGCATCTGCACACCCAGCTTCAGTATGAGTGCATTTCTCCTTTCTACCGCCGCCTTGGCAGCAGCAGGAGGACATGTCTGAAGACAGGAAAATGGAGTGGGAGAGCCCCTGTGTGTATTCCAAGTGAGTTTCCAAGGGAGAAAGAATGCACACATCTCTGGAAGGATGGGAGAACAGGATGTATATTCATCTTAGAAAATAAGTGAGTCTCAGCTGTGTAGGCTGCCTCTGCTTCCAGATGGGAGATAAGGAGCCATAAAGCTTGGAGAATATGTCAATCAGGGGTACCCGTTACATTTCTTTATGCAGTCGTCTCAGTATAGTGCAGCTTGATAACATTGTCATGAAAATTCACCTGGTGAAGTGCTACATCCACATTCCTACTTCAGCCAGGAATTCAGATAATAATGGGAAAACTGTAAGTTTATTTTTTTAAACTATATAAAATACTCTTATAATTTCATGTGTTGGAGACAAAAGTTAATTAGAAAGCTATCCTTCATGCTAACCATTGCAGTTTGGTTTCTTTTGGCACATCCTAAGCAGAAATCAAGAGTGACATTCAGATTCTGTGGTGGGGAAAAGGTGTTACCTCATTCTTGGTTCATGTTTCCTCAGTCTGTGGAAAAGCAGAAAACATTACCCTTCAGAAGACAGTGACCTCTATGAGGTGGCCCTGGCAAGCAGCAATCTATCGGACAGCCAACGGCATGAAGGAGAACAGTCTCCGGAAAGGGGCCTGGATCCTCATCTGCAGTGGGGCCCTGGTGAACGAGCGCACTGTGGTGGTGGCAGCTCACTGTGTCACTGACCTGGGCAAGACCATCGTGCTCAAGGCAGCAGAACTTAAGGTGGTTCTGGGGAAATTCTATAGAGATGATGACAGGGATGAAAAGACTATCCAGAACCTGCGGGTAAGTCTGCTTGGAGTAGAAAATGATAAGTACAAGCAGATGCTGATCCCATCTGTCTTATAGAGGGAGAAGGTTGTCCTTAGAGCAATATACTGGTTTACACATGGCTCTTTCAAATGTATATCTAGAGACTCAGCTGACAGAACAAGGCACAAGGAGGGCATATGCTACAGTTCATTAAATTCCCCTGACACTCTTCAACTCCTATGTTCACCCCCTAACACAGATCACTAAGAAAATAGCTCAGGTTCCATGGGTCATAATGTCTTGAGTGATAAAAAGTAGAAAAAAAAGTAGAAAAAAAAGTAGAAAAGATGCCAGCTACTGTCAAAAAGTGATCAGCATAATTTATGAGGGAAACACTTGTGCTCTAGATCATGGTTTGATGCCATGAGCACATTTCACATCTCAGCCCCAAGGCTCTAAACTCGGCTCTAAACTCAGAAGAAGTTTGTGTCTGACTCTAGCTCCAAAAATAGTACCTCAGGCTCACCACCTGTGTTTTTCAAATGGAAATAGAAAGGCTGAAGTCAAAATGAGGAGAAATACAACAACTTTGGCTGTGTGCCTTTTTTGCGGAGTGGCGGGGTACGAGTGAGTTAATGGATTTTATCCAAGAAATCAGAGTTAATTTGATTCTTTCCCCCTCTCCCCCATTTTTTGTTTCTTTCTCTAATTCCAGCTTTTTCAGACTTCTCTTTTTAGGAAATGCATATTATTTACAATATTTCCTTATAGGAATCCTATCTGTTCTTGTAGTGTTTTCATCGACGTTAACTAGCAGTAAAGCTTTAGCCCCAACATATTAGCAGTAAAGCTTTATCCCCAGTACACAAAATGTATTGCTAGTATTCTTCCCTAGTGAGAAGATGATTGAATTTCAATTAGAAAATAACATTTTAATTCAACAACACCCCCCCCCACG
>JANRGW010021875.1:0-24016 GCA_024733675.1 Psilopsiagon aymara
CAGTGCCTCACCACCCTTACAGTAAAGAATTTCTTCCTCATATCCAATCTAAACTTCCCCTGTTTAAATTTAAACCCGTTACTCCTTGTCCTCTCACTACAGTCCCTAACAAAGAGTCCCTCCCCAGCATCCCTATATTGTCACCTCCTATATAACAAGGAAACCAACTTGCCACCTCACCCGCTTGAACCTGGGAGTTCAGCACTAAGAAATTGAACAATATTAGTAAGATACCAAACACTGCACCAGACTTGTCACCCGTATTCACAGATTCTACAACCTCTTCGCAGCTGAGGAGGTGTGTTTGCACTTTCTGTTTGTCGATAAATCACTTTTGCTTTCTTTCTATGTGTAGGGTTTTAACAACTATCTTCTTTTTCATTGTCTTAAGGAGAACAAGATAGAAAAGTGTGAAAATAAGGCAATATGCATTTGTGCGGTTTTATGCATCAGCAAAAAAGAAAATGTGTTGTCCATACTTTGTAGCTAAGAACAATTTCCCTGGCAATCTAGGAAGAAGGCAACCTCAGAGATCCAATATCAAACCACAATCAAATGTATTTCATATACACATCTCCATTATTTTTTAAAATACAATATGTATAAGAACAGTTTTCTTCCTTCTTCTCATTCTTATTTCATCAAGACTAGCCACAGACTGTAAAAGCAATTTATTATCTGAGAGAGAATAGTCATTGCCTAAACTTTCGCATACACACACAAATGCTCATTTCTTTTTGCAAGAGACTAAAATGCAAATGTTAGTTGATCCAGTTGTTGACTGATGTTTATCCGAACAAAATTGATAAATAGAATATGTTGCCACTATAAAAGACAGAATCCTCTTCCTGTATCCCTCAGTTTTTAATTTTAAAATTACTTCTGAAATTAACATTCATCACAGGTATGGTATTTCGCGCTATAATGGTGTCAATTGCTGGAAACTACTGAAGTAACAATATCCACGTTAATCTTGTATGTAATGTCCCACAAATAAGCATCCTAATTCCAACACGAAGCTGCAAGCTCCCCCAAAGTTTACAGAAAACTAAGCAGCAAGCTTGTTCCTGCATTTGTGACATTTGGTTAAGTGGCTCCACCTGCTGTTTTGATAACTGAGAAAATTAAGTAGTACTAACAGAACAAAACAATGCCAGAATTCTGACTGCAGTAAGATAAATTATCAGTTGTGACCTTGCCACAGTGTGAAATTTTTATGACAAAATTCTTTCAGACAGTATTTAAAAATACAAGATTCATATGTTTAACAAAAAAAAAAAAAATCAGCCATGGCCCACATTTGGAAGGGGGGGGGTGGGGAGCAACAACAACAAACCCCTCACTACTTTAAATGTGACATGAAAGCAGCTAAACGTGCATGGGAAGCGCTCTCCAACATCAGGTTCTCAGTGACCAAACAGTATTAGAAACTCAAGTTCTATGAGTTTTCAGTTAGCACTTCACATATTTCTCCACCACGCTACAAGTCTGCATATTATTATAGCTGCCCTGGCTGACCTGGTTTCCTCTTTCTCACAGGTGTGCAGGTAAGGGGTGAACAAGGACCCCCTGGTCCCCCAGGCCCTATTGGACCAAGAGGACAACCAGGTCCCGCAGGAAAGCCAGGGTTTGGAAGTCCCGGTCCCCAAGGGCCCCCTGGTCCCCCAGGACCACCTGGATTCTCTGCAGTTGGGAAGCCTGGCGTGCCAGGTCTGCCAGGAAAGCCAGGAGAAAGAGGACTGAATGGTGAGAAAGGGGAAGCTGGATCTGTTGGGCTCCCAGGACCAAGAGGGCCCCAAGGACCTCCTGGCACGCCAGGCCCCGCAGGACTGTCTGTTCCTGGCAAGCCAGGCCCACAAGGACCTCCAGGAGCTCAAGGGCCAAGGGGCCTCCCTGGTGAGAAGGGAGAGCCAGGTATCCCCGGTATAAACGGACAAAAGGGAGAGAACGGATTTGGCATTCCAGGCCGCCCGGGTAACAGGGGTCTTCCAGGCCCACAGGGACCACGGGGCCTCCCTGGTCCTGCTGGGGTAGGGAAGCCTGGTGAGAACGGTCTTCCAGGTCAGCCAGGGAGGAAAGGCGACAGAGGTTTACCTGGTGCACCCGGAGCAGCTGGAATCCCAGGTCCCCAGGGTCCCCCAGGAGAACCTGGAGAAGCTGGCATTGGCAAACCTGGGCCAATGGGACCACCCGGAGCAGCTGGCATCCCCGGAGCCAAAGGACACCCTGGACCTGCAGGCTTGCCTGGATCCCCTGGCCTTCCAGGATTTGGAAAGCCAGGATTGCCAGGGATGAAGGGACACAGAGGGCCTGAAGGTCCTCCTGGCCTTCCAGGTCCTAAAGGAGACCAAGGCTCAGCCGGTTTGCCAGGAGAACCAGGGCCTGTTGGGCCACCAGGGAACATGGGCCCTCAAGGACTCAAAGGCTTGCCTGGTGAGAACGGCCTTCCTGGTCCCAAAGGCGACATGGGTCCTGCAGGAGCACCGGGATTCCCAGGGGCAAAGGGTGAACGGGGTCTACCAGGATTAGAAGGAAAACCAGGATACCCAGGTGAGCAGGGTCTTGCTGGTCCGAAGGGACACCCAGGTTTCCCAGGTCCAAAAGGTGACACTGGCCATGCTGGGCTACCTGGCTTGCCTGGTCCAATGGGTCCACAAGGAGTTAAGGGAGTGCCAGGGATCAATGGTGAGCCAGGCCCCAGGGGGCCTTCAGGAATACCTGGGATCAGAAGCCCCATTGGCCCCCCTGGCCTGCCAGGAGCCCCTGGAGCAAAAGGTGAGCCGGGAGCACCTGGACTGCCAGGCCCAGCAGGTATTTCTACAAAAGGTTTAAGCGGACCTATGGGACCACCTGGACCACCTGGGCCTAAAGGCAACACTGGAGAGCCTGGCTTGCCAGGTCCCCCAGGGCCTCCCGGTCCCCCTGGCCAAGCTGTAATCCCACAGATGCCTGAAAGCTATGTCAAAGCAGGAGAGTCTCGGGAGATATCAGGAATGTCCTTCACAAAAGGAGTAAACCAAGCTCTTACAGGGATGCCAGTGTCTGCTTTCAGTGTCATCCTCTCAAAAGCCTACCCTGGGGCAACAGTTCCCATCAAATTTGACAAGATCTTGTACAACAGGCAGCAACACTATGACCCCAGAACAGGAATCTTCACCTGCAGGATTCCTGGACTGTACTATTTCTCCTACCATGTACATGCAAAAGGAACAAATGTTTGGGTTGCACTCTACAAAAATGGTTCCCCACTTATGTACACCTATGATGAGTACAAGAAAGGATACCTTGACCAGGCTTCTGGCAGTGCTGTCATCGACCTCATGGAGAACGATCAAGTATGGCTCCAACTGCCCAATTCAGAATCTAATGGTCTCTATTCCTCTGACTATGTTCACTCTTCTTTCTCAGGTTTCCTATTTGCTCATATCTAACAACATTCCACTTACACTGTCCTGACACTCTCTCCTTCAGACCCTTTTAACTGTGTGTTGATCTGTCATTAGCAGGTCATGCCACTTCAATTTTGCAACAGAAATGGAGGAGGGAATGAGAAGGTGGAAGAGAGTGGTTCAAACGTAATAGAATAATATTGTATGTTTTTAGAGAATTGTCATAAGAAATTTGTTTCAAAATGATCAACTGAATGCAACATTAAAATTTGATGAATTAATATAATGCACCAGCTTCTCTCATTTTTGTCCTTTTTTTCTAATAAAGTGAAAATTTCTATCACGTCTCATAACGCATAAAGTAGCCGTTCTAGAACTCTAGATCATACTTCTCTACACCTGAATTAAATTAAGGTATTATTCAAAGTAAACAGTCTCAGATACATCACAGTCATCACAACAGCTCAATAATATACTTCAGGAACATTCTGTTACCTGTCAGCTTCACCTTTAACCTATTAAACAGGAGTCAAGAAAACAACTCTAATACAGTGCATACTGTGTCACAGTTTTAATTTAGTTCTACTTTTCTTACTAATGAATAACTACCTTGGAGAAATGTAGATTTACAAATTATTACCACTTACTGAAGATCTAAGACTTTCTTGATATGAAAAAGCAATCAGATTTGGAGCCTAGAAATCCACTTAGCTTTGGTTGAGCACATTTTGTAATCTGCAGCAGCAAACTAATTCAATATTTTTAAGCTCCTAACATTCTGCAAAACTACAATATTCAGGGTAATGTAAAAGAACTGCCATCAAATCCAGCCGTTAAGAACGTATCTTCAAAGCCTGCAGACACTCACAAAATCAGAACAACTTTGCCACCCCAAAATTGTAGATAATTTTCCACTGCTTTCCCTTGAACAGTTAATTCATCTAAAACACAATCATCTGGGGAATATATTTTACTTAGATGGTAAACTTATCAGATGATGACAGTAATTAGTAGCCATAATCATATTTACCATGCATACAGTCATGTCATACAAACATCAGATATCATAGCAATCTGTTATGGAACTATGAAAAGTTTATGGTATGGAGTAAACTAGCTTAGTAAAATTAGTGTTTTTAAATTATGAAACCATGATAGTTTGACCACACATTTCTTCCAATGACAGTTGCCACTCACGCACTTTGAAAGTATCGTATCTATCAAAACTTTATAAACTTTCAAACTATTAATGCTTCATTTTTTTAAAACCAGAAGTTTATATTCATGTGCACTAAAAGTAGGTAGGCCTATATTTACAAGTTTTGCCATATTATCATTTGCTCACAAAAGCAAAACCTGAGGCTTAAGGAGAGAGTTATCCTGGGTTCAGCAGTAGCAGTCATTTTTCTCCTTCTTAGTAGCTGGTGCAGCACTGTGTTTTTGACTTTCAGCCTGGGAACAGCACTGATAATACCGATGTTTTCAGTTGCTGCTCAGTAATGTTTACTCTGACCAAGGACTTTCTGAGTCTCAAGTTCTGCAGCAGAGGAGGGGGAGATGGGAGGAAGCAGAGAAAGGACACCTGACCCAAACTAGCCAAAGAGGTATTCCATATCACAGCACATTGTGCCCAGTATATAAAATGAGGGCAGCTACCCAGAAGGGTGAGATCACTGCTCAGTCGGGCTGGGTATCGGTCAGCAGATGGTGAGCAGTTGTATTTTCTTCCCTTGTTACTTCCCTTACCATTGTTATTATTATTATTGGTGGCAGCAGTAGTGTTTTGTGTTATACCTCAGTTACTGGACTGTTCTTAACTCAACCAGTGGGAGTTACATTCTTTCGATTCTCCTCCCCATTCCTCTGGGAGGGGGGAGAGGAAGGGGAGGGAGTGACGGAATGGCTCCGTCGTTCTGAGTTACTGGCCAACTGAGCTTAAAACATGACAGGCGTATATGTGAGATCTCCTTAATTTAGCAGCCAAGTAAACCTAGAAAAGCAAATTGGTACTATTATAAACTCTGCACACAAAATGATAGTATTGAAATAATACAGTGGGCAGTACCACTATTTATAAGTAGCAATCCTCCTGTGATACTTTAAAGACAAAATAAAACTCAGGACACTTGAATCAGAGTTGTCCCCACTTTTCTACCTTCCTGGCTTAGGCTAAATATTAATTTCAGATCTCCTGAGAATTACCTCATTTTTACACTAAAAAAGGTTTTCCTATGCATTCATTTGCATTAGTTCAACAGCACTTTTCAGTATTTAAACATAGCACATGCAGCTATGTCCATACACTTAAAAACAGGTTTTGTCCTTTAACGCTTGTATTCCTTAAATGAGCACACGGGACTTCAAATAAGTCTACATGTTAGTACCTCATGCCTGTCTTTTTGAAAGCTTTTCATAATTAATGAGACATTAAGTCATTAAGAATGCCAACTCTAAACACTGAAAAGCTAGAGATGACACACAACTGCGGCACAGGCACAACTTACACCTCGAGTTTAGCTTTGGAGTCTCAATTTAGAAGGGACCTTGAGAAAATCTGTTAAGATTTTTAAGCTTGTTTTTTAATGTTTTCTCCACATGAAGAACAGCAACCTACCTAAAGCTAAAGCTCTTTCAGAAACCACATCTCTCCTATATCATGAGCATTAGAGATAAGAAAATCCAATATGAAATTAAAATGAAAACATAACAGCCTGTAATAGTACAAAACTCACTTCCAAAGAACTACTGAATTTTTTGAAGCTTTAAGGTGACCAAATACATGGAGCACTCAATCCCTTCTGTATTCAGCTGGAACACCCAGTAGGGAAGTGTAACACATAACTTGCTACTATCTTTGCTGCAGTTTTCACAATTAAGCAAATAAAGATTTCTCATTACTGGACTCCCTGACATTAGGCATTTGTAATGTTTTGCAGAATTTATGGATGACTGCTTTTTTTGGCCACAAAAGCATCTTTTCATTTGTGGTATATAAAGTTGTATGTAAAAGATAAAACACACATCACAGACCTCTAGATACATTATCTTCTGCAACACAAAAGGGTAATGCCATAAAGTTGTGATCAAAACCCTTCGTGTCTGGGTGTATATGCATACATTTTTGGGTACAGGACAGAGTAATTTAGAAAGATCCAAAGTTTTCCTCCCCAAAGTAACATTCCCTATGTATCACAAGACACTTGAGAACACTGATCAATCACATAAACCTTGTTTTTTTAATAACTTGCATTTTGTCTTTCGGATTTAATTTCTTTTAAGTTTTTCATTTTCTTTCTCTGATAATTTTCTTTTTTGTAAAACATGGTCAGTGACAAATTTCTCATATGCATCCTGAGAAAAAGTCCCATCAAGTCTTTTTTGGACAATTTAAGAAGTCCTCTGCCATAGTAGCCATGACCTATTAACTTCCAAAATTAAACAATCTCATGAACTGACTGAAAATATTTCATATACATCAATTTCACTATGCAACCGAAGATAATAATAGTTTTGAGAAGTGTCAGGGAAGTCATATGCAAAGGCAATGTAAGAGACAGAAAGCTGCCTTTAAGAGAAGAATTTTTTACAAAATTATGCTTTAGGAAATTGTATTAGGCAAGTTCCTCCTACAAAAACTATTTTTCTGTCAAAACCCCACCAAATCTGAAATGTTTCACATGGAAATAATTCTACAGTACTTCAAGCCCCCATTACTCCTGAGAAGATCAAACTTTATTTCCATAAAATGTTGTGGACCTCTGTCCACATATTAATGTAGTGTAAAATACAGTGCCACATGATGTTTCCTTTAGAACTGCATAATATTCCAGTAATAAGTTCACAAATTGAAAAAAAGGATTCTCAATTTAATTCTCAACTTGGGATAACTGCAAATGGCATTCTTGCAGGCATTATTAGACAAGAAATGACCATTTTGCAAATACGAATATTTGTGTTTACTGCAATCCGACATCACACTTTCCTGACAGTATTTTTGAATAGATTCTCTTTTTTTTTTGTTTTACTTATTCTTCACAAGGGAAGGTTTGAATAACACAAGAGTTTTGGAACTCTATTACCTTCCCTCAACAAGCCTCAGTTTTCCACTTCTTTACAAGTAGAAGAGTGGCTTAATACCCTTCATTAAGCTGAGTCAGAACAATCACTCCTGTCTGAAAGAGCCATCCAAAAAAAATATCATAGGGCAATTACCTAAGGCGATTACCATAACTAAGACAATGAAAAGCAAAATCCATCAGACACATGATTATAATCAAAAAAATCATGTGAAAAATCAAAGCACACAGAGAAACAAGGGCATACTGACAACAAACCAAAGTGAACTGTAAACACTTCATGGATTTCAAAAAATAAAAGGGTCAGTCGTTCTGCTCCATCACTGACAATGGCACTACTAAGATGGTGTTTCAGCTTGGGAACTTTGTGTTTCTTCAACCAACCACTTAAGTTTGCTCTTGAAATTTTACCTTCACTTACTTAATAAGCACTGCTCTCCTCTGAAGGGTTAAACCCTCTAAGGTATCGGGGGCACGGAGTTATGTCAAGTGGCTGTGGTTTTCAGGCCATGCTCGGAGCTAAGAAAGGTGACTGGGCAGAAGCCAAGTTTAGGAGTTTCCTCAGGAAGTTATGTTAAGCTTGTAACTGAAAAAAAAAAATCTCTTCGGCATAAAGAAGATTAGTATCATTATTCTCATTTCACAGAGGGCCCTGAAGGAAAAAGAGATGCACAAAGGAATATCAGAGGTAAGTGATACAGGAAGAAATTACCTCTGGTTCTTCTGACTCCCTGTTGAGTACTTCATCTACTGGACCATATTATTAAAAGGAAAATAAGACCACTGTGAAGCCTTTCAAACTGATGCATGACAGAGCATAGACCTTAACATGCATTAAAATATTTAAGCAGTATATACAGTCAGTATTGCTTCACTACTGATTTTACAGGGCTTTATTAAAAATAACTCATACTTATCAGCTACTAAGTTATTGAGAGCAGCCCTGCAGAGCAGGACTTGGGGGTGTTGGTCAATGAGAAAATAAACATGAGCTGGCACCAGTGCGTGCTTGCAGCCCAGAAAGCCAACCATATCCTGGACTGCATCAAAAGGAGAGGGACCAGCAGGTCAAGGGAGGTGATCCTGCCCCTCTACTCTGCTCTCGAGAGACCTCACATGGAGTACTGTGTGCAGTTCTGGTGTCCTCAACATAAAAAGGACATGCAGCTGTTGGAATGAGTCCAGAGGAGGGCCATGCGGATGATGAGAGGACAGGAGCACCTCCCATATGAAGACAGGATGAGAAAGTTGGGGCTGTTAGGCATGGAGAAGAGAAGGCTGCATGGAGACCTCATAGCAGCATTCCAGTATCTGAAGAGGGGCTATAGGGATGCTGGGGAGGGACTCTTCATTAGGGACTGTAATGATAGGACAAGGGATAATGGGTTCAAACTTAAACAGAGGAAGTTTAGACTGGATATAAGGAAGAAGTTCTTTACTGTAAGGGTGGTGAAGCACTGGGATGGGTTGCCCAAGGAAGCTGTGAATGCTCCATCCCTGGTGGTGTTCAAGGTTGGGCCAGCCAGAGCCCTGGGTGACATGGTTTAGTGTGAGGTGTCTCTGCCCATGGCAGGGGGTCAGAACTTGATGATCTTAAGGTCCTTTCCAACCCTAACTAGTCTATGATTCTGATTCTCTTGTATTTTCACTGTTGTGAAATACGCGCTGCTGTGTTACATGGCTCATGACTTTTATAACAGCAAATGAGGTATATTGAATTAGGTACCGATTCTGACAGGAGCTAAAAAGAATTAAGTCACATCACATATTCCATATGCAGATTCCATGCTTACATATACAAATAAGTGCCTGATAGGTAGGTATATGCATAAACATACAAAGGTACACACAAGCAGACACTCATATATAAATAAAACCAAGGAATTATTTACGAGTTCAAGAGTCAGACTTTGACTTGTTTGATCTAAATTTCCAAAGAGCACTTTTAAAAATTATTGTTTTTGCCAAATGCTGTATGATCCACACCTTCTAAACCAAAAAAGCTTTCACAGATTGAGAAAAAACCACCAAAATGCTAAAAAAAAAATAAAAAATAAATAAATAAGTAGAGTTGATTAGGACTGGTATAATATCAGTAAGAAACAAAGGATAAATGCATTTCATGGATGAATGAGTTCTTAGAGGAATTCTTACCTAGCAATCACTTTTTAAACTCCAATGAAAACACAGTAACAACAACAAACAAAACAATTTAGGAGTATCATGCTGTCTTTTACAATATCCACACTGACATCAACTTCTTTTTTTGTTTGGAACCTGAGACAATTTTACCAATTACATTTGACAGGAATATAGCAAGTTATTCAGCTCTGGTGAACAAAAGTTAAGCTTTAAGAAGGTCCTAACCACATCCAAGCCTAACGAATGCTGCATTAACAGAAGTAACTGCCGGAAAATACTGTCAGCAAAATGATACAGAATTCTTAAATGAGCTACATGTAATAATTTTACCAAAAAAACCCATAATAATTAAAAATAATTCCAATTAACTGTGTGCACACATAAAATGGTCAGCCATTAGTATCAACTTACTATTTTATATGCCTAATAGAAACTCTGAAGTTAAGTCTGTCAAAGAACAGACTTATTAGAAAATAATTTCTAGCTGAAGGGTATCCAAGATGTTTTCCAGCTCTAATTTATATTACACTATTATAAAGTTGGCTTTGGGTGGAGGAAGGCTGTTTATAAATAAAGCATAAAATATATTCCTTTGCGATTTTTAGGAAGTTTATAACAAAACAATAATCTCCTCAATATTGTGTCAATAATATATAAGGAATTCTAATAAAAACTAGAGAACTAAAGAAAATTATCAAGTGTTAATTAGTACTTTAATTTTTTCCCCAATGTACTTATGCTTTTATTTATGATTACAAGAACACAAGGAAAAGAATCAAAATATAGTTAGAGGATGTCCACATTACTGTATCAATCAAAGCAAGAAATCATTTTCAGTGAACTAGCACAAGTGCTATTAAAGACAACAAAACAGTTTCAGCTAAATGAAATAGAAATAGCAATGATAAAGATGTTCTATTTCAGAATAAACATGTGTCTACTGTACAACTAAATGTAAACTTTAAAGTTAAAAGCTCTGCGTAGCCTACAGCGTACTTGAAAATGTATTTGCTCAGGCAACCACATGTAATATTTTCAGTGAACCCACTTACCTTTAAAAGCTGATATTTTATAATTATGCTGGACAGCAGCCACCATGTCCTTCCAAAAGTCGTATTTTTTCTGACCATCATGCTGTAAGTGTGAAAAGGAACCTAGTCATTATATCAAGTATCAGCTATTTTGAGCTTCCATACTGCAACAGTGACAGGAATGCCACTAATAAATAAAAGTATGTGAAGTAAAACAGCCTTAGTAGGATTCAGAATGTCAGTATTTAGTAGTACTTCGGGCAACCGTAGGTAAGTTACCTCTTGTCTATGGATTATGCTGAGTTATGGGGTTTATGAGCAGCGGGGAAGGAGAAAGGATCCGTATTTGGGATGAGTTCTGAAACGTTACAGCAAACAGGGGCATTAGACAGAACAATAACTTGCTGAATGAACCATCTCACTAACATTTGGGGATAAAAAAGTGCCTAGGGCTGCAGGTACTGTACTTAATTAGCAGGTTGACATTACCTACAGCCTGGCATTCATATCACCTTCCACCCTCAAAATTGGCAACCCCCCTTTGCTATAATAATGCCCTTCTGCCAACAACTCCACCCCAAACACCGAAACATTCCTCCAGAAGCTGGGCTGAGCAGCGTTGCACTGCACTGTACTCTGAAGTTTGCCAAACCCCAGCTCCGACAGAAGGGGAGGGGAAGATGATCTGTGGTTGTGCAGAGTCTCTTGCCATTCCTATAAAGCTGCCCAGGCACAGAAGAGCTCTGTCTGACCTCAGTCACACCATCAAGCATCTCACCAAGGGAGTGGAAAAGCTTCTGAGCCAGCTGAGCCCCACAGCACCCAAACTCCACAAATTTCAGAATGCTGAATCAAACAGATGCAATCACACACCCAGCCAATATTGCAGAGATTAGCTACAGAGGCTGTAAGAAGCTCGGAACTACAAGGTAACCTGGCAGCAATAAAGCAGGTGGTACAGTTCCTTTGAATTTGTACCCTGTGGAAAGTGTCTTTGTAGTGTTATACAGGCTTTCCATTACAACAAAGTTCAAGGCAATTGTTAACAGATTTCACCTCATTGCCACCCCCTGTGTCCTGACCACTGCACTGAAAACTGAATAATGACCCCTTTTGAAAGCATAAAGCATTTTCTAATGATGGAAACATTTAGAAACTACAAAAAATCTCAAACTCTTAATATTGACAGCAAAACCATGTGTTCTACATACACACTGAAGTAAGCTCCTATTTCAGGCCTAGTCTGACATGGAGGCTTCCATAGTAAAAGTTCACCCTCAATTTCACAACCAGAAAGTCACACAAACAAGGCCTTTTGTGCATGACTCACAAGCACTATGGCAATCTGCTTACCATCCACTGGCTCTACAGGCTAAGAGATGGAAAGATACAATACTGTGGCTTTCAAATAGTGTTCTAATCCATTCCTATACCAAACTGCCATGGAAATACATAAAAGAACTAATGAAGAGAAAAGATCTCATATATGTCAAAACTCAGTTAGCTGCTCAGTCATTATTCACAGCAGCATTCAGGAGATGCTGGGAAACACTTTTCTAGAGGCGATGACACTAACCTATATTAGCATTAACCTTGAGACTAGTGCATTTAACTGTTCACTCCCCTCACATGATATGTGGATAGTTTGCTTCTTACTTTGGGGTTTATGGGATTTTTTCTTTTTGTTTCTTTGGAAAAAAAGAAAATGAAATAAATCAATTCAATGAGCTAATAGTTGCTCAGAGTGCTGTCTTGAGGACACATGGTTTAAAAGTGGGTACACTTCCTTCAAAACACCTGACCTCAGAAAAGACTGAAACAACTGCCAAACTATTTCCATGAAAATCTACAACCATTGTATATGAGAAATTCAAGAATACAGACTGATACCCAGAAAGCAGAAAGAAAACTGTGCATGCCCAGGCAGTCACTATGGCTTTGGTGCTATAATGAAATGTGATTTCAATAACTGAACTATCAGACAAAGCAGTATTTGTTGTTGCTCCTCAATGAAAAGGGCCAAAACACCAAAAAGCTCCTCTGTTTTGCCTGAAAATACATCAGAGTTCTGGCTGTGAACACAGCAAAAGCAAATTCATCTCTACAAGGGTAGAGCAGCCCAACACCCAGCTCTAGTCTAAGCCCACTCTGAACCCAAACCTAGGAGTTCTTCCATCTGTTTCCAGTAGAAAACTTCCTGATCCTAGAATGTTGTCTGAAAATGGTAAAAAAACAATCCTTACTAAACAGGCTTCCAGAACAGGAAACAGAAGACTCTGCTTCCTTTTAGAAATGCAGAAGAAGAAAGTGTAATGGTTTCTAACACTTAAGATGCAGCATTTTACAGCCATGAGAGCTGGAGAGACCTACCACCTCCTGCCTTACATCTTTCTCATCTGGCTGATGCCAGCCTTGCTTACTGTAGCCCTCCAATTGAAACTGGGCCACCATCTAGTAAAATATTCAAGAACTGCCAGTTGATAAAGAAGGTGCATGACCCACTTCTGCTGCCTTTCTGGAGAAACACCATAGGTTTAATTCCCTCTGGTTAAAGACAGAACTGATCCATGGTCAGTGCTTCAGCTTGCGAACTAGCAGCTGAATGTGAAAGCTTACTACCCACATGCTATGACATGCTTTCTCTCTCAGTGAGCAGGTGATTTGTGTCAAGTCTAAACTAAAGTAATGAAATGCAGGTGTTACATCAGAGACAGCAATCTCAGCCTTGAACAGCTTAGAAGGAGATTATTGGGCATAAACTTAAGAAGCTTAAGGCACATCTGTCCTCAGCTCTTCCTGATAAGCTAGTTTTAGCTAACTCTTCATGGAGCACTTGCACAGCAATATACTCAGCATACTATACTGGAGTGGAGGCTAAAGCATCAAGTCAGCTGATACTCATATCTCAGCCCTAAATTCAATGTTTAGTGCTGCAGTGCTTTGGTATCTTCAGCCAGATTACATCAGTACTCTTTTTACACTGACATACTGTATGAGAAGAACCCTCTCCTGCCCCCAGCTGCACACAAGTTAAATATTCAAACCTTCTTTAACACAACTAAATCAGCATCAAACTTCAAAGGTAGGATTTCGGACAATCTACCTATCCAAAAAGCATGGGGAAAAAAGGTTCAAGCAATTGTACTTTCCTCCTTGAAAATTTAAGCTATTCTTTGGCAGAGAAAAAAAAACTGGATGCTATTCTGGAAGTGTATTTACATCTGTGTACACAGATCAATACATTTAAGCTAAAAACAAGTTTATAAAAGGATGGAATTAAGCTTTCATCTCATTAACACCTTGCAAAGCAGCAAACCATGTTATTCAGAAGACTTACAATAGATTTACTTCAAGTATCGTCAAGTCTAATTAAAGGAGATTTTAAGAACTATATTCTGCATATCACAGGGTAAACTTGAGAAAACAGTGCATTTCTATCCTAGTTATTTCTGCCCTCTAGTGGAAGTACATTTATTTTGAACGTGCCATGTAGCTCACAAGTATCTTCAGAGACAACTTTAATACACTAAGTTCCACCTGAAAAATTCTAAAGAAGAAAGCCAGAGACCTTGATGTTGCTCAATACACTATTTGTATACATTTAATAATGCATCCAAAATACATGGTGGGGGAAGATAAAGATAATGCAATACTTAGTTTTAAACAATGTGGTTCTTACCTGATCTAAGCTGTCCACAACCCTTGCACACAAGAGAGCTCCTGGCAGGTCAAAATAATTATCATACAGATAGTATTTAGCTGGAAAACATAATTTTAAAAAAACTTTTTTTAAAAATCCATATTGTATGCTTTAAAAGCAACTTAAAAATACATTAAAATAATAACATAAGCTCCTATTTGGATTTTACTGGTAATAAGGCATTATCTGCTTCACAATCTGTGTTAGCCTTTATTCCCACTTCTGATTCTCATAATTTGCGACTGAAAGTTGGGCACCTATATCAAGGCAGTAAGATTTTAAAAATATGTTTCAAGGTTCTAAAAGTTAAGGTGGAAGAGATGGGGAAGAACCATGAGTTTTAAAGAGTCAGGACTGTATCACTCAACTCTACCAAAGTATCTATTTTCCTAGCAGTGAAAACACAAAGAAAGGACTTGAGAATCTGTTCCAAAAATGTGGATAGGTCTTACACAAAGTGCTGTTCTTTGCACACACACATCCTGCAGACAGCCCCTTATCCCAAGAGGAAGTATGCCCTCATTATTACATGAGCCCCAGAACAGAACTAAATGAGGAGGGTACAAATACCCCTCAGGTTGAGGTCACGCTCAACAACTTTCCTAGGAGTGAAATGACTTAACCAGTGATTTTTTTTTTTGTATTCATGATCTCTGTGCTGTCTCTTAGGTAAATGAAAGAACAAGTCAGCAAAACATTCACAAGAGACCAAATCCACTTTCCAATGAAAAGGAAAGTCACATCCGCTGTATGCCCAAGAAAACATTCCTCTTCTACCCTCTTGCAAGAGATTACTTGAAGTTTAGAATTAGCATCATAAACAAGTTCATGTCATCAAGATCTCAAGGAAAATATCTCCATAATGCAACTTAACACTTTATGTGTATTACTCACAATTGCCAAGATCAAATTAAATGGAAAAGAAGCACAGAGCAAAACACAACTGGCCATCCAGCCAGTTCTTTATCCACCAAGTGCTCCAACTATCAAATTGATGTCTCTCCAGTCTAGACACAAGGATGTCATGTGAGACAGTGTCAAACGCTTTGCACAAGTTGTTGATGACTCCAACTGCTCTACCTCTGTCCATCAGTTCCGTAGCCCCATCATAGAAGGCCACCAAATTGGTCAGGCAGGATTTCCCCTTAGTGAAGCCATTCTGGCTCTCACCAAGCACCTTGTTGTTTGTCATGTGCCTCAGCATGCCTTCCAGGAGAATCCGCTCCAAGATTTTGCCAGGCACAGAGGTGAGACTGACTGCTCTGTAGTTCCCTGGCTCATCCATTTTCCCCTTCTTGAAAATGGGGGCTATATTTCCCTTTTTCCAGTCATCGGGAACTTCACCTGACTGCCATGACTTTTCAAATATGATGCACAGTGGCTTAGCAACTTCATTTGCAGCTCCTTCAGGACCTGCGGATGGATTTTATCAGGTCCCATGGACTTGTGCACATTCAGGTTCTTAAGATGGTCTTGAACCGGATCCTCTCCTACAGTGGGACTAGGGTCTTCATTCTCAGAGTCTCACCAATACCTAAAGTATAAAAATCATCAAAATCTAAAGGGGGCCTACAAGAAAGCTGGAGGGGACTTTTTACAAGAGCATGTAGTGACAGAACAAGGGGGAATGGCTTTAAGCTGAAAGAGAGGATTTAGATTAGATATTAGGAACAGAATTCTTCATTATGAGGGTGGTGAGACACTGGCACAGGCTGTCCACAGAAGCTGTGGCTGCCCCATCACTGACAGTTCAAGGCCAGGTTGAACAGGGCTTTGAGAAACCTGGTCTAGTGAAGGTGCCCCTGCCTGTGGCAGTGGGGGTTGGAACTAGATGACTGTAAGGCCCCTTTCAACCTAAACCATTTTATGACTGTATGATGATCACTGGTGACATAAATTTAAGTTGAACTTTATCATTAGAAGCTGAAAATACAAAAAACCCCAAACCCAACAAAACAGCTCTCTCCCAAAACATTTACCTATTCCACTAATTCTCAGCTCAAATATTTGTAAATATTTGTGACAAGAACTAACAGAATAAGGCACTGAAGGGGCCGAAGCAATTTCAAAGAAGAGGACATGCTAAGGCATAGGTACCTGAGCGGGAAACCATTCCGCTGATGGTATTAAAATGCTTCCACTCCCTCCTTCCATACATCTCCAGGACCTCTTCATTTGTCATACTCCTTGTACCATGGCTTGCTCTATTTGTGTTGTTATTTATAACAAAAGAAAAGAAAAAGGTTGAAAACAGCCAAACTACTCCTTGGGCACAGTAATTCATTACAATCAAATAATGAGGGGCACGCAAGTTGACTGAAAGCAACCCTCTTTGCAATGTAGAGGTTTCCCAGGACCTAAACTTTTGGCATATACATTACAGCCCTTGATAAAAGCCTTGCTACACAGAGGTTTGGTTGGCTGGGAGCACAACTACTGTGCCTCACCTACTAACACAATCATTCTGTATCGCTCGACTGTTCTCAATTGTGTGAGGACACTCACTATACTTAAACTACCAATATACGCTGCACAATAAAACACAGTGCAGAAAGCCTATACACCATTCTGAAGCCTGGTAACATTCACAAAATGCAGGGCAGAACTACAGAAAAGTGCTAGTTTGAGCCCTGCAAGCAGCTGTGTAATACAGAAGTACACACAAGCCTTTTCAGGAATTAAAAATCAAAAGCAGTATTCTATGTTTAAAGAAAAAAAAACAGGAGGTAAAGAAGAACTAAGGATGTACTGAAATTATGGCTGAAGGCAAAATACAGCTTTTAGGAGAAAAAAAAAAACCCACCAAACAACAGAAATTTGAAAGCAAATGTATCAGTTTCTGTGTCTAATTTACCTTAAGCTATTTAAATCACGTGTTGTAAGCCCAAAGAATTTTGAATGTGTATGGTACAAAGATAACAGTGCTCCCATCACTAGCATCAGTCATTAACATTGACTCTGAGTCAGGTTTTCACGATCCAAAGAAAAACATTACCCTGAATCACAGCAGAACAGGATCAAGAGTACATTGGTAGCCACTGAAAAAGTGAAAAATCAGTACGCCCTCAGAGTCTTAGACCTTTATTAAAAAGAAGACATTCTTTCCTATCAGCTAACAGGTAAATATTATGAAAAGAAAAAGACTGCATATGTAACATTAAAAGACACTGAGCACCACATTACTAAAGCATAGTTATACTTTTACATCTAATAAATTAAAGTACATCAAAATTGATTTTTAAAAATTTAATAAAAACTGAAGGATGGCTTTCAGAAAGAGAATAAAATCTTGGTGTCTGTTTAACAATATAAAGTTACTGTCAATATTACCTTAAAACTGATCCATCTTCTGCAAGTTTCAGGAAGTTTCCTTCTTCAATGTCCAACACCAAGCCTTTACAACTAAGAATAGTTTTATTTTAAGGGAGAAATAAACAATTAATGCTTTCAGAGGAATGCCTTCTTACGTATCAGTGAAATGCAGTTATAGAAGCTATACAATGATGCTACACAAAACCAACAAAGTCAGAACCCTTCAAATACTTCCATGTTTGAACAATGCTCTGTATACGTAAGTACGCATTACTACAACAAGTACTGGATTTCATTTACATAGCAAATTCCTAGTGACTGTTCATATAGATAAGGTTGGAGGGTTAAGGTCCAAATATATGCAATTAAGAAAGGGGATATTTAAGTCACTTCCATTAAAGAAATAGTTTTTCTTGGTGGCAACTCCCTTACTTATTATTACTAGACTGGTAACACCAATCACTAGGACGATGTCCCACCCTCTCTTAAATGAAGCAACTGAATATTCAAGGAACAGGTAAAGTAAAAGCACTGTCATGCCAGCCAGCACTAATAAGTTAAAGAGTTGATAGCATAGGGTTGACAACAAGAGTTTCTAACTCTCCTAATAAGTCTACCTTCCAGACAACTCAATCTATGTTTGCTTGGTTGCTTGAAAAGTTAATTCAGAATTCAGTGGCTAGAATAATAAAGAATGAAACTAGAAAAGTAATAGCACCTTCATCTTCTGTTATAAGGTACCCAAAGGAAAGAAGGTACACCAAGAAGGCAGGAAGCAATACCCAGCCTTTCATAAATGACACCTAGGTGAGCATCATCAATACACAGCTACCAGCACTGCAGGCTTGCAGGTCCATATTAATGAGCCTCCAGCTCCAATAAGGGACTGACACAGAGATATCTAGATCTTAACAAAGAATTTCATGCATCAAAGGCCTCAAAATATGAGAAATTCAGATACACTGCTTGTCTCATGGAAGTTGAAACTGATCATGTTGGAAACTGTTCAGTGAATACTGACTTGTAAAAATAACTGATCAAAACCATCACACAAATATGTGTGCATTACTTAAAAAAAAAAACCAAACAAACAAACAAAAAATATAAACTGTTTCTTCTAAAAAATGTAGTGATTATTTGGCCTTCAAGCTCCCACCCTGTGGCCTAGATAATAACCTATCCAAGTTGGAAGAGCAGAAATTCAGGTTCAAGCTCCTGCTCAGAAATCACTGTATTCAGAGTAGGGACTTGCATTTTCGTGTTTGGCTTCACAGGTTTGGGCCTGACATGCCACCCAGGGCTACCACCTGGCACCACACATTTCCACAGTTCCTTAGAAGGCTGTTGGGATAATTTTGCCTTACACACACAAAACCACATCTGTCGAGATAAAATGACTAAATTCTGACAGTTACTGGATTTACCAGTTGAATTGAAAGTAAAAGACAAAGGAGAGAGAGAAAATAAGAGAGTAAGTAAGACTAAAAGACTTGTGTCTAGACAGCTGGAAACACAAAGCAAGCTTGGGTGCTCAGTTCTCTCTTCAAAATACCAGTTTAGAAGTATCTCATGACAAATACTAAAACTGTTAGTTTGGATTTATCTACTTGGTTTGACAATCAGGACAACAACTGCCTAACAAAAGCAGCTGTTTCCCTAGCTTTGTAAAAGTTACAGCATAACGGAAGTTATGAAGGAAGTTTCTGTTATTTTCAACGTACTCACCAGAAGTCTAAGCTGTCTGGAGCTAGATTCAGCAAGTCTTTGTCATAACCCTTTTCTGTTACCAGGTACTGGGCAAAACTATCATATATTAGCTAAAAATGAAGAAAAAAAAAAAGTGCATTAATTATATTGATTAAACGAGACCAAAGATACTGCTTCTCTAGAAAGTGACAAGATGCAAGAGTTACTGCCCCCTAAATGATATCTAACCAGGGAGCTACGGGCCCTATCTCACTGCCCCCACTAATGGGAAATAGTGTTCCACATTATTTCTGTCACGCCTGGAAAACAGCTCAAGATGCCCACACAACAGTTCTGGTGCAATGTGCCCAGCATAACCAAGTTTACAGCATTCTGCCTTATTGTCCCTGTGCTTCAAGAACATTGGGAAACCAAGACGGTAAGTACTTCAGACTAGTCACTACTTCCCAAATCTTATTTTGTTTTGTTTTATAATTTTAAATAGCATGGTTACCAAGACTCAGCAAGTGGCTTCCAAACCAATGAACAAGTACTCTTAGGGGTATTTTAAATGTACTCAAAAGAACATATTTTGATGGAAATAGGCAACTATTAAGAAAGTTTCTAAGATCAGAAAGAACACTGTTAAAGCCTCATACAACAGTCTGCAATTTATTGATGTAATGTGCTGGTAAAGTACATGGATGCTGCCAGGCCCTTAAATCACCAGAAATGGTAATTGCTCCCTTTTTCTCATGGCTCTTTCATTGAAGCTGTTCCTTGGACTTTTTTTGTTTCTAAATTACTAAGGCTGCTCTTAGAATGAATAATGTTGAGAAGGATTAACATGAAGGTCAACACTGAAAGAGTAGGAACTAATTGCATCTTCAGCTGTGCCTGTCAGCCTATTTTATTTCCAATAGATAAGGAGGCATGTCACAGGCATGTATCAGCCTGTGTCTGTGCTGTGTGAGATGGGAAAAAGTGAATTAAGTCTACCGCATGTTTCGGGTTTTGTGGTATTTGGGGGGGGATTTTTGGGGGGTTTGTTTTGGTTTTGTTTTTTCTCTACTTTGTTTATTGGTGTTTTTTTTTTCCCCGGTGGGTTTTGTGTGTGTTTGTTAGGCTGGGGTTTTATGGGGTTTTGTTTGGTTTGGTTTCATTTTTTATTTTTCTTCTCCAAACTACTTCCAGTTAGCAGTTGCCTTCATTGTACAAAACTCTCAATGGGAAGAATGTGCCTGTGTAAGATGTTACACGTGTGGCACAACAGAGAGAACATGGAAGGTAAGACTAGAGCTGCAGCATCTCCATCAGGAACTTAAGAGCACCTACAATTTATAACTTTATACTATTGAACCCCCTGTTGTAAGGATGATGCCTCTCTACAGAAAGTCACCCAGAGCTAAAGGAAGTAATGCAAATTTTTGAACACAGGATGCACTGAACCATGCCTATTCATAAATGAGACTCCTCAAACATTTGCTTCTATATCAGATTCTTGAGTATCATGCAATTACTGTACAAGTTCTGTGCAGAAAACAACACACAATAGGTGAATGGAGGCAAAACGGAAGAGCGGGACACCGTGGGTATCCATGGCACAAAACTGCTCCATGGCAAAATCCCGACATCAACAAAGAAGTACGAGTCAATGAAAAATTATGAGGGAACTGAAAAAGTCCCAGCCGGGGAAAAAAAGCGCCGAGGGCGGGAAGGTACAAACACATGCCTGTAGCTCCTCTCCGCAAGCGACAGCAGGGCTCAGTCAGAGATGCCAAGCGCCTTTACGCTCGGTATTTTATTTTAAGTACCAGAAAGTTTGCAAAGGTCGCCTGGCCAAAACGCTGCAGCCTTCTAACTGTCTGCAGCATCTCTAGGTTTGGCGGTGGGGATGTGAGGGGAACATTCCTTTTTCTCAGCGGCGCTACAGCTCGGAGAGCTCGCAAGCGGCAGAGCAGAGCTTTCAAGGAAGAAGACATGGCTGTTCCCCTCCCTCGGGCAAAGGCCTGCGGAGGAAGCACCCGGCAGGAACTGCGTCTGTGTTTCTCCTCTTTTCTAGGGCTTCCCCATGGGCATCCGAGCCAGTAGCATCGGGGCTCGCTGCCCTGCCGCTACGTTCCAGTCCCCGCGGACACCGGCACCCGCTTCCCGGCACTTCCCTTTCGCTTAGGCTAGAAGCGGCGAACGGGTCTGGGAGGGGAAGAGAGGAGCTTTGGGGAAGGGGGGTGGGGGGCCGCGGTCCCCAGCTGTGCCGAGCCGGGCCTCACCGGCCCGCACTCACCCGTGCGCTCTGCGGAAGATGATACCGGCAGAGCGTGTGGTCCAGGTCGAAGCCCACCACGTCGCAATCAGCCAGGGAGAAGTACTGCTGCATTGCCGAGCCGCCGCCGCGGGGAGGCGGGCGGAGGAGGAAGGGGCAAGGGCGGTGCTTCCTGCGCCGCGGGGCGGGGCGCGGGGAGGCTGTGCCGCTCTGCGGGTCCGCCGTTACCTGTACCGTGTGTGGGGTTGGTCGTGAAAGTACGGGGCAGTGATGCTCGCTCCGCCCCAACAGGCTGTCGGTGTCTGGGGTGCTTGACGGGGGAGAGCCCAGCCTCAAACCCGGGGATTAGAAAGGCGGGTGCAATGCAATTGGGCGGAGACGTGCTTAAGCGCTCGGATTTAAAAAGCACGTTTCTCACACAGGCATCGCGTGCTTGGGAACGGGTGTAGGAGCGGTGTGGCTCCCGCTAGGTTAGCCCTGGTTACCAAGTCATCGGTGTGGAGCACCCGAAGGGTTATTGCTGGGAGGCGGTGAGCCGGGGCAAGAGGGAAGAGGGGTTAGGTTTGTGTTACGTGGTGAGCGGGTAGTCCCGCTGTAAAGGCCCTGGTCCATGCAGTCTGTTTGTGCAAGTAGACAAGTACGGCTCCTCCTTCATTATCCAAGTCCCTACCGGGTGTAGAGCAACGCTAGATGCCATCAGCAACAGTATACAGTAAACCATACTACACTCTACATTGAGCTCTGGGAAAGGCAAAACCATGGAGGCAACTAATTACTTTTTAAGTTATTGACAGCATTGGTAGGCCAAAAAAAAAAAGTGTAACATGAGCAGCGACACAGCTGCCTATGGGTGACATTATCAAACGGGCATTTTATAGGTACTGGCCCAGCAAGTATTACCATATCACAATTAGAAAGAAGTGTTGTGTTTGGAGAAGAGCGAACAGTTAGAGTTGCATTGACTGAATTCTATTCTCTGTGGTTGGACTTGAATATAGCAGCTTGTTAAGGCCAGGATCAGGATGCTTAAATAGCTGGCCTTAACAGCCTTGTTTGCAGGACATCCTGATTCCTTTCTACAGTTCTTGTCTCTTTGTAGACTAATGACACCATCAAAAGTTTGATTTGATTCACAAAAGGTGAAATAGACCTAGTTCAATTACTGTGCAAATATTAATTATTTTTAATTCTTGTATGGTTGTAACTAGAATAAAGAGAGCCCAAACATATTTGAATTGAGAGCAATTGTTATAAAACATTGACTGCAAATAATCTTTTTTAGCATTGCCTTCCTGTGTGCAGCTGTGTGGTGTTTTGCAGGTGGGTAAGTTGGGGTGCATAATCATAGCAGCAGTGCACAGCAGCAGTTTTGATTATACAATAAATAATTATATTTTGATTATATCAAATTATTTGATTTTTGCAGGATGGTTCAATGATAATTTGGTATTCCAGAGCAAAATGCTTTTGAAAATACTTTCAAGTACTTGAATGAGATACAGTGTACTTGTATATTAAAATTCAGTTTGCTATGCTCAGACGCAGACGAGGGAAATTTAAATAGCATGACCTATCACATATGTTTAAAAATGCTACAGAGAAGTTCAGTATCAGATTAGAAAGTGGAATAGATGGGAAAATACATAGAAATAAGGAATGAAAATTCACTAATGCCAATAGTATGACAGGATGAGCACTTCAGGTGTCAGAGCAAGAAAGAAATGGATTGCATAATTTTACCTCAGCCCATTGTAAAGCAGCTTCTTTTAAAGGTTCTCAGTACTTCCCACTGACATTAATATACCCTCTAATGCTGTTGTGCATATGTATGCACACCACACATTATATATGCATCGTATATTATATGCATTTTAGCTATACATTAAATAAATCATAGAATCATGGGATAGTTAGGGTTGGAAAGGACCTTAATATCATCAAGTTCGGACACCCTGCCATGGTGAAGGAATGCCTCCCACTAAACCGTGTTCCCCCAAGGCTATGGCCAACCTGGCCTTAAACACTGCCAGCGATTGAGCATTCACAACTTCCCTGGGAAACCTGTTCCAGTGCCTCACCACCCTTACAGTAATGAACTTATTCCTTATATCCTATCTAAACTTCCCCTCTCTAAGTCTGAACCCGTTACCCCTTGTCCTGTCGCTGCAGTCCGTAATGAAGAGTCCCTCCCCAGCTATCAGGGTGGTTGAAGTCCCCCATGAGAACAAGGTTCTGCGAGCGTGAGGCTGTTCCTATCTGTCTATAGAGTGCTTCATCCACCGAGTCCTCTTGATCAGGTTGTCTGTAACAGATCCCCACAATAATGTCTCCCATTGCTGTTCTCCTTTTAACCCTGACCCACAAAGTCTCTGTTGACTGCTCACCTGTCCCCAGACAGAGTTCCATACTCTCCAGCC
>JANRGW010021877.1:0-12786 GCA_024733675.1 Psilopsiagon aymara
GTGTCCCTGCCTATGGCAGGGGGGTTGGAACTAGATGATCTTAAGGTCCTTTCCAACCCTAACTGTTCTATGATTCTATAAGTCATTTATAACAGCAGCACAATCTAGATGGGTTTTTTTCCTCACTTCTCATTATAATTATGCCTCCTGAATTAAAAGTCTGACTCATATTCAATAACATGAAGCAGACAATTCTGCCAGCTTAAGACAAGTTTGTAAGAGGTATTTTCATCAAAATAATTTCACTTGTAATCATTTCAATTTTTAACAGTCCTGAGGGATTCAGAGAAAATACACTTCTGTTAACTAGTAGAAACACCAAATCTTTATAAAACCATTTTTATAATATTAAGTTTTCAGTAAGCCCTTCTTTGTCCTCTCCTGAAACTACATGTTTAATTTAGTGGGTTTAGTGAGACTAAAATGTTCTTCTCCTTGCTAGTTTTTTTTTTTTTAAAGGTCTTCATGGCCTATTTGATTAATTATTGTTATCCATAAACCATCACTGGTGAAAACCAAGCAATGAAGCCTCAGCTGTAGCTGAGATTCCAATTTTACATAATAAAGAATTAAAAGAGCATTTCACCATATTTGCCATCCCACTCTGGGTGCTAATAAAAGTCACAGAGGTAGAGTCTCCTTTCATCTCCAGTGGTGTAAATCTGAAGCAACTTTTTAAGTGTCGGCATGTCTACAGCCAAGGAAAGGTGATGCCACTAAAAGAAGCCAAACGTCAGGAACCACTCTCCACTGCACAGAGATGGTTTGTAACTTCCACCTGCCCATGAAAGATGGAGATGGAAGGATTTTTTTTGCTCAGGCAGGGAAAGGGAGGCCACTGATAAAAGCCATATGAGAGAGGAGAGAATGAACTGGTGGCACTTTCCAGTACTCTTTCCCCTTCTCCATACACAGCCCAATGGTAATGTCCTCATGGCTGCGCACTGCCAGGGTGCATGGGCAGCATTCAGAGCAGAATTTGTTCCCCAGGATGCAGAACCTGCAGCATGCTGAAAACAGCTTATTTTTTTTAACTTACTCTTCATGAACCTGCATGTAGCCTGAATTTGGTCTCAATGCTTTCATACCCTGAAATCAGCATCTTCTCTGTCCATTTATTGATAAGAAAACTCTTAGAGTCAAGCAACTTTGTGGGGGTTTTTTTAAATCACTTTTTAGGTGAATGACATCTACACTATTTTTTAATCTGTCAAAAAGTCTCCAGATAATAGGCTAGTCACATAATAGAATATCTATTGATGTATTTTAATACACAGTCAAACCTTAGAGTTGAGATTTACCAGCCAACGTTTCTGAACTTGTATTGACAAAACAGCCAGTTATTTTTTAATAGCCATCATGTGTGCTTTTCTTCCCCATCTTTGGGCTCCAATTTCGTTATTTCAGAAAGTAATGTTGGCAGCATAATGTTCACAAAACTATTGCAGCCTTAAATAAATCTATAACATGCCACTGTTTCTATATAAACACTGAAAGAAGCCTACTCCATCTGATATGAAAATCCTGGCATTCCTAAGCCTTATTTATGTGACAGTGACAGAGGTCATTTCATTCCTTGAGGCGCAGCCATCTATAAATTATAGTGGCACACTGTAATGAGTTATGCTAAGAAAGAAAGGTGTTTAGAAGAAAACCATGCAGATTTTGCTCAGCACAGCAGTCCAGACGTTTATACAGCAAGGAGCAATTGTCACCGTACATAAACTATGATGAGCATTGTAAAATAGAAATGTTTAAGTAAAACTGGCCTTTCTGAGCTGAGTGCTAGAAACAGCTTCTTTGCTGAAGCACTCTGCAACATCAGAAGGATATGCCCTAGCTAAGAAGACTGTAAATTAGTACATCAATAAAAAAAAAAATAACTAATTTTCACTCACAAGGGATGAGGAGTTAAATTTTCCACCAGACTTGACAAAATCAAACAGAAATAGGAAGACCTGCCTATTTGTAGTTCACACTTCAGTTTACAATTGCTTTCTCAACCTTCAGATAGAAAATGAATAGCATCCCCACAGAAACAGAGCTCTAGGTGAACTCAGAGATTTTAAAGCAGAAAGGATCAGAGATGATGAGCAAAACTCTGCAGCTGATAAAACACCTTACTACCATCCTAGGATATTTTTTTTCCTTAGTAGATGACTGACCTGCAGTCAGCCTCCACATACTGTTTGGCCATTTGGTAACTAGAAAGAGCTGCCTTCTTTATATATACTGAGCAGCAAAGTAACTAGAGCTGAACTTCCCTCAGAGACAGGTCACACTGCTGCATCAGCTCCCTCCCTTCTTCAGCCAACAACCCATCACAGGGTATGATCTCTGTCCAAAAGATTTAAGTTGATTAATTAACTCAGTCAGATTCTCCTTACTTTCTCCTTTCTGCTAACCCTTCTGGAAAGCCTTTCCACAGACTTTGTTCCTACTCCTTCCTGCAAATACTTACAATCAGATCCTTTCTTTAAGCTAATGAGATTTCCCCCCTGCCCTGGATTCTCTAGAAATGCTGTCCTCCAGCTCTGCTCATCATTTTCTCTTTACATCAAGACTGTAACCCACAGTTCCCTCCTGTGCACACTCCCCAGCTCCCAGCAAAGCTACTCTTCAAGGCTTTTCTAACCTCAGCCCATTAGTGTTCAACAGAGTTGACAAGGGCAGCTTGGAAGCCCTGACAGTCATCATGAGACATACTTTCACCTGGTGTGATTGATTCCCTGACCAGCCCTTCACCTGCAAGCCATGAGTGTGGCTGAGTGACTCTTGCCCTTGCAGCTCCCATCTGCCTTTTGACATAGGTAATGTAGCCAGGAAGGTAGATCGAATCCTGGAGTTACGAGAGTTAATTACCCACAGCTTAGGCATCTGCACCTTACCAGCAGCATGCAGGCTTCCCTACCCAGTGAAGAGAAGAAGTATGCCTCCCCAAATGTTACCTCACATTGAGAAGGGAGCTTCCAACAGATGGACAACATAAGTTACTGACTGACTCCAGCATCCCTGAATTCCCACACCTCTCAGGAGATTGAATGTTCAGGAAAGTGTTTCCATCTACTTTTAATCCAGACCTTCAACTTCTACTGAGATGTCCATGGCTGTACACAATCTCAAGGATCAGCAATAGTAGAAGTACATATTTCAACTTCAGTCCATTGCTGTTGTCACTGTGAGGTCTCTGCATTACGATGCACCTCAGGTGCTTTCTGGACAGATGGGAAATAGGTAGGTGGTCCTCCCAGCTGTGAGCTGCATGCATGTCCTGCCCTTCCCAAGGGAGCATCCCACCCACAGGGCATAGGCTGCACTAGGAGAGGAAACAGTGACTGCAGGTGGGGACCTGCACATGCGTTTGCTTATTTTCTCTGGTGACTGCTTAGGTAAAATATACAAGCAGCCCTGATGGCAGACCCAAACCCAGTGCTTCCATCTACCAGCTCTCTCTGTTTAGGTTAGAAGTGCCTTTGCTCTTGGGACAGTGTTGAGATGAGTGGTGGCACCTTTCTGCCAGTGCTTTCAGAAGCATGTGGCCGAAGTTGGCCTTTCTGAAAGCTCTCAGAATTATCTGGCAAACCCAGGAGTCTTCAGGTACCTGAGTGATGAGCTGGGATGGGTTTTAAGCACCAAACAAGCATCTCCTCTTTTGCCTTTGGGAACACAACCTATTATCTGAGCAAGGGTGGGAGAAGCTGGTAAAACTGGAGGCATGGCCATGCTGGATGCACTGACAAGAGTCCCCTACCACATCCCAGCCTATGTTCCCCATGGTACATTCAGAAGTAATTAGGGACACAGAAAAGGGTGACACTGGAGGTGGGTTTATGCTCAAAGCAAGCACAAACAGCTGACCTGGGGGAGCTTCGGATTCTGAGAACCATGGAGGGAAGAAAGAAACAAAAAATTTTGATATTCAAATTGTTAGGGGGGAATGTGCCAGAGATGGTGAAAGATCCTAGGATTAAAATACTTTCCCAATCTGTTTCCCAGAGCTACTTGACCTTCCCCAAATTAATAACTGAATTCTGTTTTCAGCTAAATACTCTGCTTACAGGGTTCATCACAAAATAGAGAAGAATCTGAGTCTGTGTAAGAGTAGAAATCTGCTCCAACACACAGGGAAGGAGAAACTTCTTAGCTTTCAGGGCTTTTTTCTGATCAGAATTTTGTGCTTAGTAGTTTTCTGCCCTATACAAAGTTCTGCCAGCACACAGGGGAAAGTGAGCAGCTTGTGCCTGGAAGCAGTCTGGCCATCCTGTCTGAGGGTGTCCTTACATTTCCGTCCCTTTAAAAGGGATGATGAAAAAATGATTTTTTTTTTTTTTTAACAGATATGATGAGTTTGTGTTTGGACTGCCTAACCTGTCATGGCCATCAGCACACTGCTGTCAGTGGTGCTTTCATCTCTTTGCTTTAAAAAAGATGCATCCTGAGATGGGGTGGGGGCAGAAGAGACAGAAAAAGTTGATTACTGAACTGGAGAAAAAAGCTAGTATTTAGCTGAAGGCAAAAAAACACCTCCTCAGAGTGGCTATCATAATAGCTATGTGACAAACTATCAACTTGTAGCTCAGTAGCCATTGAACATGTCTGCTGATTGTGAAGTGTGCACCTAACAATATAAAGGCACTAAAGAGGAGGAAGAGTATAAAAGACAGAAATAAAATTTAACTCGTGATGGCTGTCTGTACATTTAGAATTTGCAAAGTTTGTGCTCATCTCCAAAAGCACTGAATTTAGAACTGGAATGGACTGATTGATAGTTTAAGAATGTCTCAGTGTGTCATCACAGAGTAATTTTATATTTCAGTGTTCCGTGCTTTATCAATAAAATATGCCTCTAAAATATGTATGTGAGGAAATACAATGCTTGCAGGGAATGAGGCTGGGTCATGACATTTCCCAGGATGCCACTTTGGTGAAGATCACTGGAAGATGTCTCTGTCAGTGCTGGGCATCCTTCTATGTGACCCTGCTGCCTCACACAACACCTCCCACCTTGGCAGGAACACTCCATGTGGTGTGCTCAGAGGGAAGTCTCCGTGTGAACATTTTTGGCAAAAAGCATTAAAGCCAAAAGTGCAAAAAATCTGGCAAGTGTAAATGTAGCATCTGCAATGCAGGCGCATGCCATTTGCCCACTGAGCTCTCCAAGGAGATCAGGGCTTGGTTGTTGGGTTTTGTTTTGTTTTTTTTAATAGGGGGAATATACATTGTCTAAACTTTCTCTGCTGTCACCTCCTTGTCAGATCTCGATTTAGCAGACTGTCCCTGTGGCAGCTGCAGGAGAAGCAGCAGGAGGAAAACCAACGCTTGCCTCCTGCCTTTCCAACAGAACTGTTTTGAAAACTCTGTAAGCTGAACAGGAGCCTTTAGGGAATGCTTGAAGATAATAAATATCTAATGATAACAGGGGACTATTGCCTTGAGGGGGCAATGGCATGTTCTCCTTTGGAGGCAAACTGGCTAACTATGACATATCTGAGGGTAACTGTAAAATATCTCTGTGAGGCACACCCAATACAACTACAAGGCTTTCATCTGGTTAATGTAATAAATAAAACAGTTTTCACATGGCCTAACTGGCTGGAGCTGTCAGCAAAAAAGTAAAAAACTTTCTGAAGGTGAAAAAGACCAATGCAGCAAAAAGTACATAAACCTGGGACTGGGCTGGACTGGCTGGACTGGAAATAATCCACCTTAAGAACACAGAATACACCTAATTTTCCCCATAGCCATACAAATGATGCTGTGTTGCTGCTGGGGCACACTTCTGCACAAATGAATTTGGAAAGATGATTCTTCAGTTTGAAAGAAACTCACAAGTTGATGGTAATTAAGAGGGATTTTTAGGGTGGTAAAAGAAATATTCCAGAGTGCTATTCAACTCATGCCCATGTGACCCTGGATCTGGGAATATCTGTGGTTTGAGCCTCTTTTGCTGCTACTGGTCATGAGAGTCCTGCCTAAGCCAGTAGTCTTAGAGCAGCATGGATAGTGAGTGATGCTGGAAAATCCATCAAAAGGAGTTCATCACAACAGAAAATAAATTAGATTGGTCCAGTTCTTCCCCATGGGTTACTCGAGGCTTAAAAAAGGCAGTAGTTACAAATATGTCATCTGACTATTTGGAATTGATTTAGTATATCACAATCTGTTACTCCATTTCTGAGACAAGCTCCCCCCAAAAAAATTCTGACCTACAGTTTCAGAGCCTGTTGTCATTTGCTGTAAGGAAAATTTCTGTAGTTTAATCTTATGATCCTAGAAATGATGTTAGCAGCTTGGGTTTTTTGAAACCAATGAAACATTAAGATGGCAGATGGTGTGCAGGCTCAGCAGAGATAAAGGTTGCGTGACTGTGCTAGGAATAAAACATAAATGGTCTGGTACATTGTGTTTGGTGGAGTTTTTTTGGTTAGGGGAAATTTTTAGTATGTTATTTTTTTACAATACAAACCCTGTAGGCACATCTGCATCGTCTTTTATAATGCAGTAAGAAAAACAAAAAAATGCAACTTCTTATATTGCTGACACAGTTTCTGTGACTGGATGACTGTCAAACTAATTTAAATTAAAAAAACCTGCTTACAAATATAGTACAGAGAAAAGATATTTGATCCATCAGACAGACTGAAGTCCCAAGGGCTAATGTTCTTATCCTGACAATAACGTCCCTGAACAATGTATTTCTCCCTAATTAAAATGAGTTAATATCACTAGTCAAAATGCTGGAAAAACTGCAGAAGAAAACACATTGTAAGCACTCAGTGTTATTAACTGTTAAGACAGAAACAGTGTTTCTTTGCATCTAAAATTCTTCCACATCTCCAGATTTATGTGAAAATATTGCTAAAGCCTTAACTTCTCAAATATATTTCAACAGTAGGAAAAAAAAGCTTCATAAATCTGATCAACAGAAAGATGCATAATTGTATGAATTTTCTTCAAGGAAAGGTATAGCGTATGTTGTTTATTTATCATAGGTCTTTTGCACTGTCACCACTTTCATGAGGAATACTGCTGAGCAGCTGTCATTGCCTGAGAAGAGCAAAAGTTTCTATGCCGGGATTAAGGTAACTCAAATAGCCTTGTTTTACTGACTTGGCCTATCCTTAGGGAATTTATACATTATCAGACATGCTTTGAAAAACAAGACACAGAAACTTAAGCCCTGATCATCATAACCAGTGCTGCTTTCATGTATACTTTGACAAAATGGCTTTCAGTCTGTTTGTAAAACACCCTGAAACACCTATCAGCACCATGTGCAGGTGGACACTTACGTACCATAAAGAATATGCAAAACTGTATCTTCTAATAAATATAGACCAAAATACTCTGGTGGTTATATTTATGTTATATTGTGTTATATTATGGGAAGGCACACCTACACAGGTGATTTGTTGTAGTTCAAAAGTGAAGATAAAAATGAATTTTTATGGTCAAGCACTTAAAATGCTGCAGATAAATTCACACTGAGTGCAAAACCCAGGTCTAATCCCACTCAAGGGTTACACTGGCAGTCCAGGAGATTTTGAGACCTCCTGAGCACCTAAGATTCATGCCTCCACGAATGGTGTTTAAAAAATCTGGCAGCCCTTTCTATCCAATGTTTGAAGAGCAGTTTCAAGTTTCTTGGAAATGCCAGAATTTCTCAGGGAATGGAAATTCTCATTTCTGACTAACCCCAAGTGTTGTTTCTGCTCTTGTCCCAGGAGAACAGAAAGACAAAAATGGCACAACCTGAGCTCTCTCCCCAGTGCATGAGACACTGAAGCTGTAATATATTATGTACAGAAAAATCCATCTTCCTGCCATGGCAAAGAAGAGGAATAGGGCAAAAATTGCACTCACTTTGCACCTGGAGCAGAGTACAGAAGCAATTAGACACTATGTATGACAACTGCAAAGTTTTCTTAATTGCCAAGTATTTTAACAATTTCACTTTATAAAGTAAAAGACCATTATTGTGAAGATTATTATTATGAGGATTATTACAAAGATTATTATTTTACAAGCAATTCTATATTTTCATAATTGAATAAAACCACTCACAATTTCATAAATATCAATATTTTCTAATTAATCTGTGAAAATTATTTAAAAATTATTTTCTTATTTCCAGTTTTTACCAGAATCGTTACAAATTGCAGAGGATGGCAAAGAACATGATTTGACCATTCTGAGCGCTGTACCCATTGCCTGTCCACAACATGGCAACTCCTCTAAAATTACTCTGCAGCTAAGTATTGAGGATTTGGGTAAGAGTTTTATATATTGCATTAAATCAATGTGCTTACTTTTTCCTGTGTTTATGTTACAATGGATTCTAATAGAAATTATAAGATGTAAATAACAACAAAGGGCCATAAAATCAACAAGGTAGGTCATATATTTGATTGCAAAATAAAATAGATGATAATATCATGCAGATTTCTTTGGGGAAAAAAAAAAAATCTGACAAGTGGAAACCTGAACCTTAGTCCATTGAGATTTATGGATGAAATAACTATGAGTGGGAGAACTTATTTTAAATTCCAGGAGTATAAAATTCCATTTTAAGTTTTTGTAGCAGCAGTGATCTTAGGTAGAATAATTTCATTAATTATCAATAAGAAGCTCACTTGCAGATTTATTATTCAGTAAATGTGAACTGAAGCCTTTTTTCTGTCATTTGCTGGCTTACAGTTTTTGTCTAACTTAAAACAGAAGAAAAACTTTCTTATGCTTATATATTACCCACTTTCTAAAGGTATTTTTTTTTTTACTTGAAAACATTGACAATGTCACTTAGAAAATTCTTGCTCTTTTAATCAGTAAATGCTTTCCAAAGGTTAATCTGCTGGAATATCATGCCTAACCAAGGGGGACATATAAATATTTACTTTCCATTTGCAGTAAAAAACCCACCAAACCGTTCTTTTAAGAAGATATTTATTTCTTTTTCATAGGTGACTCAATGAGAAAAACATTTTGAGATAGGATTACAGCCAGTTTCTTTACCCACAAAAAGCCAGCTCAAAAAAATATTTGGCAAAACCTAGATAGTTCCTGAAATTTTTCCTTTTCTAAATCACTCTCTTTTCTCTTCCCACCCTCAGCCAAGCTCTTAGACAGAAGAAAAAAATAATTCAAATGGGATCCTAACACAATGATCTTACACTGAACAGCACCTTATGGTTCCAGCAGCTGTGTTGGCTCTCGTACGTGAAGTACTTTGCATTTATCCATGACTCAGTGCTGCTGTGTTCTACATACTGCTCTTGGCTTATAGTCTCTGCTGGTCCATCAGGCAAACACCCACTGAGCTCATGTGGACAGATTTTCGTAGATATTGAGTGGCTGAAAGCACAGGCTGGTGTGGGGGTGGGGGAGACACATCTCCAGTCCTCATAGACCCCAAGCAACTTAGACACCTACCATTTATGAGGATCAAGTAAGAATTAGTCACAGAAACTGTCAAAGCAATTTTTTTAACTCACATTTTCTCTGACAATGAATACATAGTCCAGGAGTTCTCAAGTGGGGGAGACTAAGTTCAGTTGATCACACTGAAACTAAGGCTGACCCCTTGCTGGGGTCTTCTCCAGTCCCGCATTGTGCATTTGACTGGAAGAAGGAGGAGAGACAGCACCTATGGAAACATCTTTGTTTTCCAGCTGTCAATGGACTTGATGTGTTGGTGCCTAGAGGTGCCAGGATGGAGGAGCATATCAGCCAGTTAACTAATCTTTGAAGGAAGTTGTTACTGAAGTGGAAATCAACTTGTTTCTGTGGCTGAAACTGGTAATCAAGTCTAGCCCTTTATTGCTCCATCCTGAGCCTGTCTCCCTGGATGACACTTGGGTCATTTATAATTAACTGAGATACCTATATATTCTTAATGTTATCTGTTGCTAGTGGCTGAATAACTGCATGTTTGTTTTGTGCCCTTCTTGTCTTTAGGGTCCATTAGTTTATCTGAAGGCATACTGTGGGCTTCTGAAGAAAGTAAGGTTGGTCACAGTGCTAGAAACTGAAAATAAAATCTATTTTAGCTGAGATTTGTTTATACCAGATAAATTAACTGACAAGCTTCTCGTCTGATTGAACCTATAAAATAACATTGTTGTGCTAATTATGTAGGGAATAAGTGATAAGAAAGCTAATTACAAGCACAGAAAGAGCTTGTCTCCAAGTCTCCAAGTTCAGACAATATCATAATGAATGTCAAGGCACAGCAGAACCACTGGAGTTCAGCTTCAGTTAAGTTTATCATTAGTATTTTGACAAGATGATTTTCTTTGATTTTGTTCTGGGTTGTGAGCACAACTCACGGGGTTGTATTGGCAATAGCTATGCCTCATGGAAACCTCCAATTTAATTGAATCAAGCACCTTGAAAATGAGCCAGGACTTTCCTACAAAATGTGAGGCAGCCTTTTAAGGACTTGAATTGAGAGATAATATATTATAAACATTTGCAGGTTTTTTGCTCAGTTCCTATAGAACTCTACAGGGTTAACTTAAATTATATTTTATTATTATTTTCCATAAGGAATGAAACATTTATCGTGTTAGAAAAAGCATCTTAAAGTATGTGAATGCCATCTCCTATTAATTATTAAGCAATTCTACAAATGGGGAAAATGTTATGAAAATCACTCATTTTCATATCAGATTAATTACATTGCCACCATTTCTAGAACTTCGTTCTTATCAGCTGAAAATTAATGGTCTGGGACAGAAAACTAAATACTGAGCAAAAATGCTGGCAGTCCCAATATCAGCAGCAAGAATATCTGACTATCTTCAGTAAGGTCACAATTCAGTTTTTTACCCAACAAAGGTTTCATGAAGAGCTGGGTGGCTTCTTGAGCAGCACATACACACTGTAAAATGCAAATGTCTCAGAACCCAATGCTATCATAATTCAGTGTTTGTAAACAAAAAAACAATTCTATGGAAATAAAAATACAGGCTTGTCCTTTACCTGAGGCCTCAGGACGAAGGGTCAAGACCCAAAAAAAGTATGCATTACCAGTCTTGCTGCTAGAAGAGGTCCCTTTAGGAAAGATAAGACATGCAGAAGCAGATCTGCATAACTGACTTGGGATGCCATTGCCATTTCCATATTAATTTTGTTACGACTCATCACATCCCTATCCATCTAAGATACTTACATAGCAAATACCATCATAGCCTATTACTTTTCCACATTCTTGCAGTGAATTTATCCTCACAATGCCTCTGCAAAAGATATAAATAAAATGACCATCATTTTACAGATTGGAAAGTAAAGCAGCATAGCTAAATATGCCAAAAATACAAATATGAATCTGCTGCATTTGCCTTCCTGTCATGGATCCAAAGTTTACTAAAAACTGACTCAAGAACCACTACCTTTCTAGATCAAAATTCTATTTATTTCAATTTTAAATTAAATAACTCCTTATAATAAAGGTAGTGAAAGATTAATGTTTCATAGAAACACAAGTTCATCTCTTTCTTTGTCATGAGAACTACTCATCTTCATTCCCTGGGCATGGACCCATAAAGATAAGACTGTAATTCCAGAAATATGAGCACCTGTGGAAAGAAAGGCACCACTGAGTTTTAGAAAATTGTCTACTGCATGGGAAAAGGGGAAAAAAAAAAAAAGCACAGAAAAATGTGCAGAGGGATGACAGATTCAGCCAGTCACAACTGTCTTCATGCAGACCCCATCTGGTTCGAAGGCATGTGTGTCCTGGAGTAGGAAACATTTGTGTTGGATGGTAAAGATGGAATGGGCAACTGTTTGAATAACTCTTGTCAGACTCAGTGTTTATGTTCATTTTAGATAGCCAGTTACTGGGCTCTCCAGATATCGCCTTTTCATCATGCCAGGTGGATCTGCTTGAGGGTGCCCTGCTCGGAAAGCAGCTGTGCAGCTGCCACGCTGACAGTGACAGCTGTGACAGACTTTGCTCTGGATGGGAACCGCATCCGCCGCATCAGAGCTGAGCCAGTCAGATGGAGGGATTTGCTTTGGAGGGCTTACACAGCCAATGATGGGAAGGTCAGGTCCTAAAATAATTTGGAAAACATGTCAAATTTAAGTGGGAGGATTAGTATCAAAGAAAATGAGATGCTGATAAACCTGAACCATATAAATATTGGGGGCAGCTGTCAGGAGAGTAAACCAAAACAGCCTCTTTATAAAGCAAGAAAATGAAAAAATTACGTAGACTTGTGCTTTAACAGACAGGTCAGATTATTAGTCAACACATCAGTTAAACCATCAGATGAATTATAGATGCAACCAGGAATGCTTGCGTATGCCAAAAGAGGAGAGAGGGAGAACCTAAGTTAGGGAATTAACACCTTTTCAAGAAAGAAGGAGAGGGAAAAGCAAGGGTTTAGAGGAGAAGCAGAGGAAAGGAAGTACCACTGGTAATAAGAAAGGAGGATGGAACTCAACAGTGCTGTGTTCAATTTGTGACTGCCAGGATTCACCGGAACACCCCTGGCAACACATGCAGCTGCTCCATCTCTTTGTATATTATCACAGAATCATAGAATAGTTACGGTTGGAAAGGTCCTTAAGATCATCTAGTTCCAACCCCCCTGCCATGGGCAGGGCAGGGACACCTCACACTAAACCATATCAACCAAGGCTATGTCCAACCTGGCCTTCAACACCACCAGCAATGGAGCATTCACAGCTTCCCTGGGCAAATCATTCCAGTGCCTCACCACCCTTACAGTAAAGAATTTCTTCCTCATATCCAATCTAAACTCCCCCTGTTTAAGTTTA
>JANRGW010021878.1:0-12994 GCA_024733675.1 Psilopsiagon aymara
CCGGCTCCCCCTCCTCCCTGGCAGAGCATGAGGCTCCAAAAGTCCTTGGCCAGACCAAACATCACTAAGCCATAACTTCATTGGTGTTATCAGCACTGTTCTCAGGCCACAAGTCAAAAACACAGAGCTGCACCAGCTACCAAGAAGGGGAAAAATGACTGCTACTGCTCAACCCATAACAGTTTTACATTTGCATAGACTTTTTCTTACTACCATGAGGAAAAGATTTATGTCACAGGAGGATGTAAAACTGTGCTTCTGTGAAATCCAGCTGCATGGAAATGAGGAAAGAGCTGTTCGGGAATTGCATCCTCTCTTTTACTTAAGCAGATGTGAAAGTTTTCAAGAAATGTTTTTGAGGCAGTGCTGTAAATTCTTAATAGAATTGGAAAATAAATTCCATTTCCCTTTCAAGGAGGGGGGAAAGAAAGATTTTCTTTGAAATTTCTTAATATTATCAAAATAATTTTCTGAATATTGCCAAAATATAGCTATACGACTCCTATGTAAGTGAGTGAAGGCTAGAAAGAGTTCAGTGCCATGTCAGGAGCAGCACAGAAAAGCTGTGGATTGGGCAGGCCCACTGAGGTTAAGTAAACGCAGTGTGACTGCTACTGCTGACAGCAATGCTAATTACCTGTGTTTGGGCAGGAGCTCAGCAAGGATCCCAGCCAGCTTTTCTCATGTGTAAGGTAACACTGACAATAGGAGAGTGACTGCAGTTTTGTCTGAGGGATCATTCATGTGGTGCACCATGGGCTGCAGTCTTTCAGTCATAGAATCGTAGAATCATAGAATAGTTTGGGTTGGAAAGGACCTTAAGATCATCCAGTTCCAACCCCCTGCCATAGGCAGGGACACCTCCCATTAAACCATGCCACCCAAGGCTCTGTCCAACCTGGCCTTGAACACCTCCAGCAATAGAGCATTCACAGTCTTGTGTTGCATAACCTCTTCCACACAAGCCTACACCCCAACACACAACCAACTCATCTAACAATGGCAAGTGCGCAAAGTCTGCCAAATAGCTTATTAACTTGTGATGCAAAGTGAGTTATCCCTTTTCTGTGATGTTAGAACCTAAATCACTTTAGTCAAAAGGTAACGGCACTAAGCATAATGCATAATCTTTTTCCCTACCGGGGGGGTGGGGATTTCCCAGTTTGAAATTGGTGAAGAGCAGGTACTTCTTTAGATTAGGCAAATTTCAAACAAGAAATACTAATACATATAATGCTTTATCTACATCTGACATTCCTGTCACTTCTCTCTGTAGACATGATTTAACCTTGTAATCTTCTGTTCTCTTGAGGAGAAAATTACAGTCTGTTTCTCCTTTGATCTGTCAGCTTGGATCAGCTGGCAACTTGTCAGCACCCCTTCTGCAGGCAGACGTTTTACTGCTGAAAGTAATACCCCAGCAATCTGTACGTACTCGGCCTTGACAAAATGTTACACGGAAACAGTAGCCAGTGAGTTGCTTTTCTCACTGCTGTTGTATTTGAGTATTTCTGCAGATTGACACTTCACGTACTTCCTACTATTGCAGGTTCTCTTAAGCATTCCTGCCACTTATAAATGGACAAGTCCTTGAAGGTGAGCAGCAATAGTCCCATGAGAAATAGAGATACATCCTACCTTTCGTCAATGCCTGCTTAGGCATGTGCTTAAATTCAAGCAGTATTCTCTTTGCAGCTCATGAAAGCCATGTGTGTGCTCTTGGAGGACTAGACCAGTTGAGCTATATTGAGAAGTAAGTGATGGACATGTTGCAGACAAAGCTCGGGAGAAACAAGGTGACAATCTTTCTACGTAGCTAAGAATACGGAATTGTTAAGAGAACAATAATATATGTTCTGCACTCAAATCTTAATGAAATTGGTGATTTAAAATCACAACATTTTTTTAAATGCAGGTTTCCAAGTCTCATTAACTTCAAACCAGAGGATTCATATTCTATTTAACTAGACTTCACAGTGAGCCACTTTTCATTTACAGTATATTCCTAAAGGTAGAAGCAGCAGGGAGATGAAATGACTTCATTTACTGGAATCACAGCTTCTTTTATATAAACCAGTAATCATTTTATATATGACAACTTTATGCTTAATGTTGCTAGAATACTCATAAAACATTATTTTGTGAATGCATAAACTCTCCTACTGAGCACTTAACAGCTTTCACTGGATGTGCTAATCCAATTTGAATATATGTAGCATTAAATCTTAATTATCATTGCTGAAGTCTATACAATGTTAATTGTTCATTTTGCATGTTCCTTGCACTTTATTGTAATTCATAATTTCCTTAATCAAAATGTAGATTTTAATTATAACTGTAAAATTTGTATATGAAACCTGACTGGTAAGCATAAGCAGAATATTTCATTTTGCTCAGATTTTAATGTAAAATGACAAGGGAAAAATTGCCAAGTTGGTGAGAAAAGCAGCAATGAACAACATTCAGCCAGGCAAAGCCGCATTTCACCCAGACTCCCATGGCTTAGTATGGCTGCTAGAATCAGCAAGGACTCTCCTGCTGAAAAATCAGAAACCTCAAGGCCTGAGAGCACAGGGTGATTTTTAATCCAGCATTCTTGCTTCCTTTCCATCAGTAACAGAAAGTGGTAAGTTTCTATAGGTAGTGTAGAGCATATTTCTTTGGAAAGCATTCAGAAGGATAAGAGGACTGCCATAGTCAACAGAAAAAATACTAGCTAGAATTAAAAGAAGCCATTGCAGCTCCAGCATCCTTAACAAAATATACTAAAACAGATGAGAAAATTTAGCAGAAAAATAGGGGAAGAAAATGGGCAGTGAAGGTCACTCTGTACAAAGATTAGGTGTTGAAAGTGTCTTTGTAAATGTAAAATTAACTTGGAGTAAGAATTTTAAGCTGCTGCTGCTTTGTATATAGAATAGGCTTTAAATATCAGCTAAGTGTCAAGTTAAAATGTTGGGAACCCTGAGGGTGACAGACAGTGTCATAGCTTAATTGCAACATTTAATTGAATATTTATATGACATACCAGAATAACAAGTTCTAGGTTTTCCAGATTTTGTTTCATTTTAAATGCATGTACTTTTAAGTGGCAAAATACTCAGATGACTGAACTTAACACAGTGTCATAAATGTGTACATCAGCAAGCAAGTCAGAGATGCAGGCCCTCTTTTCCTTTTTATTCTTTCCAGATTCCTGGGGGAATAAACTCAGAAAGACTTACTTAGGGTTCATATTATCACCTGAAGAAGACTAAACCATATATGGTCTCATAAAAGGAAACCTCAGTGCCCTGTCACATATGTTCTCACACACCCTTGCATTGCCAAGTTTATGACAAACTATTGATGAAAGTTACTTGTGAAATCACCAGGGAGGAAATCGCATCTTTTTAGCCTGAAAGATACACTGGCGAATATGAACTGCCAGATACACTTTGACATAAGCTGCAGCTTCTTATTTGTCTAGAGGGTCGTAGTTCAGTAGCTACACCTTTGGTCAGATGTGCTGTGGCAGACCCCAGATGACTCACGAAGTCCATTCTTTCTCATTAGTTATGTAGTCATGAAATGACCTTTAGGAGAGATAATAAAACTCTAATGGAAAAAAAATTACTCTGTGCCTTAGGATCTATTTTCCTTATTTAGGATTTCACACTTCAGTTTTGGCTTGCAGCTAAAACAACTCATGTTCAAAATCCCTGTACAGGCAAAATAACATTGTTTATAATGTTCCCAGTTCTCCCCTCATCACCTGGGAGCTGCAGAGCCAACTAACTCACATGTTAACATATTACCAGTATTCAAGAATGAACTACTTGCTAAAGGGCAGCAGGAGGGGCTGAGCACAGAGAGAAGCATAGGAAATTGTTGGGCAGACAGATTTGTTGTTTTCATGAGTAACAATTACAAGTGTCAGTTAGAAAGACAAACGCTCTTGCGGGGATTCACTTTTCCATGAGATCTGTATTGCAATAATGTAAAATTGGCTGGAACTTTACCACCTTAATAATATTTTATAAGTGAGAGGTCATTACCCAAGGTTCTTTGACTTTTATACTGAGACAGATGCATTGTGTCTTCATTCCCTATAATCATTTTACATTGCAGTCATAGTCATTTGAAAAGTGGTACCTCACGAGATTTTACATGCAGTTGCAGCATCTTGCAGAAATGATGCATCAGTTCTTCGCTCAGTTGTGCCTTTTTTTAAAAAAAATATTTCCATAAGAGGAAAGAAAGATAATTCATAGAAAAGGGATATGTGGCAGATTCTGGCTAGAATAAGCAATTTTTAACTCTCCTTTTCATACTGACATTTATGGTTAATATTCTGCATTTTACGGGCTTTTTGCAAAAATATCAGCATTACAGTGATACTGCAGACCTTCATAGAATCATAAAACCATACAGCAGTTAGGGTTGGAAAGGAGCAGTTAGGGTTGGAAAGGTCATCTTCCAACCCTCTGCCATGGACAGGACCACCTCCCACCTCCCACTGTGTCACCCAAGGCTCTGTCCAGCCTGGCCTTGAACACTGCCAGGGATGGAGTATTCAAAACATCCCTGGGCAACCCATTCCAGTGCCTCACCACCCTTACAGCAAAGAACTTCTTCCTTATATGCAATCTAAACCTCCCCTAAGTTTCTAACCTACCCCTTGTCCTATCACTACAGTCCCTAAGGAAGAGTCCTTCTCTAGCATCCTTGTAGTCCCCTTCAGGTACTGGAAGGCTGCTGTGAGGTATCCACGCAGCCTTCTCTTCTCCAGACTGAACAGCCCCAACTTTCTCAGCCTGTCTTCATACGGGAGGTGCTCCAGTCCCCTGATCTTCTGCATTGCCTTCTTTGGACTTGTTCCAACAGTTGCATGTCCTTTTTATGTTGAGGACATCAGAATTGCACACAATATTCCAAGTGAGGTCTCACAAGAGCAGAGTAGAGGGGCAGGATAACCTCCTTCAAGCTGCTGGTCATACTCCTTTTGATGCAGCCCAGGATACAAGTGGCTTTCTGGGCTGCATCAGCCCACCTCACAAGCATGTCAAGGTCCCTCTGGATGCCATTACTTCCCTCCAGTGTATAAACAAAACCACACAGACTGGTGTCATTGGCAAACTTGCTGAGGATGCACTTGATCTCACTGTCCATGTCAGCAACAAAGATGTTAAACAAGACCAGTCCCAACACCAGTCCCTGAGGGACACCACTCGTTACTGGTATTGAACTAGACGCTGAGCCATTGAGCACAGCTCTTTGCGTGAGGCCATCCAGCCCGTTCTTTATCCACTGGGTGGTCCACCTAACAAATTGATGTCTCTCCAATTTAGAGACAAGGATGTCATGTGGGACAGTGTCAAAAGTTTTGCACAGGTCCAGATGCCATCAACTGCTCTGCCCTTGTCCATCAGTTCTGTAGCCCCATCATACAAGGCCACCAGATTGGTCAGGCAGGATTTCCCCTTAGTGAAGCCATGTTGGCTGTCACCAAGCGCCTTGTTGTTCTTCATGTGCCTCAGCATGTCTTTCAGGAGAATCTGCTCCAAGATTTTGCCAGGCACAGAGGTGAGGCTGACTGGTCTGTAATTTTCCAAGTAATCCATTTTCTTCTTCTTGAAAATGAGGGTTATATTTCCCTTTTTCAGTCATCAGGAACTTCACCTGACTACCATGACTTTTCAAATATAATGGACAGTGGCTTAGCAACTTCGCTTGCAGCTCCTTCAGGAACTGCTGATGGATTTCATCAGGTCCCATGGACTTGTACACATTCAGGTTCTTAAGATGGTCTCAAACCTGATCCTCTCCTACAGTAGGGCTAAGGTCTTCATTCTCACAGTTTCTGCATCTGTCTTCCAAGACATGGGTGGTATGGTCAAAGTATTTACCAGTGAAGACTGAAGGAAAGATGTCATTAAAAACCTCAGCCTTCCCCAAATCCAGGGTAGTCAGTTCTCCCATTTCCTTCAAGAGAGGACCCACATTATCCCTGTTCTGTTTTTTTGTTGGCAACATACCTGTAGGAGCCCTTCTTTTTATACTTGACATCCCTCAACATATTAATGACACTTTTTCAGAAGCAAATAGTGCTCACTGCTGTTATTTTTTTTAACAAGTTGATTTCATGGAGAGAGATTTGGTTAAATCTAAAGTACCTGAGCATAGAGTGGTTTTTAAAGTTAATTCAAAAGCTCAAAATAAGAGTTTTAAGGAATTTTACTCTTTCTATGTGTTCTTAAAACCTTAGTTCTTTTTTGGTTTGTTTTTAATTTTTTTCCCTTTAGAGTATTTATGGTCTAAGTGTACACTCATTCGAAATACATCCATTGTAGAAGAGAAATTCTCTTTAAGTATCCAATCACCTGTGCAAGATTTGTGCATGTTACAGTCCATTTTACTGAAAAGGGGATACAACTTAGACAAAAGTGTGTTTAACTGAATTTCCTCTTACTGGAAGATTTCAAGCCTATTTGGTACATCTTCTTTAGAACATAATGCTACTATTCTACAATTCCCACAGCTGTTTTAGGGACACATTCAAAATGCATTTTAAAAGTTTCTTTAGCTAAACAGCTTCAAAGATATCCACGTAGGCCATTTTGTTTCTTCTTTAAAAATTACTCTCGTCTCATCCTTTTACCACTTTTCTCAGCCACACTTTACTCATAGCATAACTGAGGGGTTTAGAAAACTTCCAAGAACAAGACAGCCAGTGCAAGTTTTTCCTAATGTTTTCTGAGTTCTCTTCCATTGTATTTTGTATCTTTTATTATTGTCATTGCCTATTTCCTTGCTCTCTGGTGTTCATGAGTTTCTTGGCTTCTCTTCTGTGGCTGTCTTCTATGGTTTCCAGTTCTTTGTGATGTTCAGCAAGCTGATCATCTTGTGACATTGCACAGAAAGGATATTGATGTGTTATGATAACATAACAAGCCTGTCAAATGAGTTACAAATGAGATACAAAATAAGTACTTAGAATTCTACTTTAGACAAGATTACTTTACATAATTTAGATATTAACATAGACTTTACAGAAGCTGGTTTACCTGATTTAGAAAACTACAGGGAGTGGGCAAATCATGAAGACTAATCAGTAGCAAGCCATATTAATTTATTTTCATACATTTTATTTCATTTTAATTTATTTTCATACAATTCATTTCACAAATCATTTATGAGTATTCTTGGCTATTTTTTTTTGTTAGGTATATCAAATTATTAGGTGTAGTATTTATGAAGATTATTTATACCTATAGTCTGTTTGCAAATTGCATTGTATGATTACTGTCATTACTTGTGACATGAAATCATTCACCTAAATCACATGATATGGTAATAAATAAACTATGCCTGAATAAGGCCATGTTATATAGCATTACTTAACTGTTATTATAATAGTTATATGATATATTTTTATGTAATATAACAGCTACAATTGTAGCTATATTGTTTAATAATTATAACAGTATAAAATATATTGTATGAATTATGATATTGCTGTACTACAATAAATTATTATACAATAGAAATATAATTATGCAGTATTACTTATGCAGTATTACTTAACTATTTAATGTAAAACTGAAGTTGTATTTTAGAAGAAACAAATGAATTTTGTTTGTAACATGTTCAAAGATGACTGAGATCTACAATTTGATTTTTAAAAAAAGTTATTTTTCTCCTAGCTGTCTGACACAACCTTACTGCACTGACCTGGCTATGGTTGACTGACAGATGCAGTATCCTCCATCAGGAAAATGTAAGCTCAAATCCCCTAAAAGGATTATTTTAATATCATATTCAAGTGATATATTATCCAAGACTTGCATTAGCTAAGCTGCTATATTTTTTATCTTACAGTCATACTTAATAACTATATTTTAGTCTTTCAAATGCTATACAATAAAGTTCATATGTTTAAAGCACATTGGTAATAAATAAAATAAAAATCTACAAAAAAATGAGGGGGTTTGTGCCAAAATGTTTCATAAGATTATCAAGGAAGTAGTATTCCTTAATTCAGAAATTCTAAACTTTTGAAGATGATTCTTTATTGATTAATATTCATCTGATTTCTGTTAAAAACCTAAATATGTAAAGACTATGCTGAAATCATGTTCAGATAAACAACTGAAAGCAAAGATTGCATGAAAAGGCTTCTGCAGTCTGTGTTTTATTTTGTTTCAACAATTACAGATTTTACTCCTAAAAAGTCCACTAATTTTAAAACTGTACAAAATACTAGAGAACAAATGTGATGTATACCTTCCATCTTTCTACTTGCATTTAATCTTGAATACTCTGTGATTGATTGGCATGGGAATTCAGCATTAAAAACCTACGCTCCTCAGAGGTGTTGGATCAGTTCTGGTTTGGAGCTGCCCAAAAGATGCAGTTAATATTACTATCTACTGGAATCCTGAAATAACCCAGTAACTTCTACATTTTGGCATGGTTTGTGCAGTTCAGCATTGCGTTCACCATGTTCATCCTGGAGAAGAGAATGATGACCTCATAGCAACCTTCCAGTATCTGAAGGGGGCTACAAAGATGCCAGAGAGGGACTCTTCATAAGGGACTGTAGCAATAGGATGAGGTAATAGGTTTAAACTTAAACAGGGGAAGTTCATGTTAGATGTAAGAGAGAAGTTGCTTTCTGCAAGGATGGTGAGCAGCTGGAACAGGTTGCCCAGAGGAATGGTAAATGCGCCATCCCTAGCAGTGTCCAAAGCCTTGGGTGACATGGACTAGACCACTGTACCATGTGAGGTATCCCTGCCCATGGCAGGGGGTTGGAACTGGATGATCTTAAAATCATTTCTAACTGAAACCATTCTATGATACTATGATTCCATGTTGCAACACAGATACTTGATATTTTTCTATATGGATTTGTAATCTGAGACACCACCCTGTTTGAGAAAAGATGCAAGGCAGAAGTGACATGCTCATCAGGTTTGGAGGACATTGGCAGTGCTACAGAGAGCATGGGCAACTGATTGGTCAAGAAATAATAGAAAGAGCAACTGTGAAAGTGAAAATATTCTCTTTTTTATTTTTTTAATAAATTGTAAAGGTGGTGCAGAGGGAAGAGGAAATGAAACATCCTATCACTGCTCATGATGATAATAGAATCTTGCAAATAGGTGAGGAGAAACATGGTGACTATCTTCACAGGTGTGGCAAAGCCAGTTAGGTATTTGCTTAAAAGCCATTTTCATACGGATGTTTGATTTTACATTAAAGAATCATTGTCAGCTAATTTAATGGTTCATAGTCTCATCTTAAAATGCATTCACCATTAGAAGAACGTATATCCTTGCAATCATATATTTTGTATCTTTCTCGTCTACTACATATGGAAATATATGCATATACTCATGTGTATAATTTCAGATTAGGTGCCCCAAGGTCATAGTCATCTGAGTGGTAGAATGATCTTGGTAAGACCAGTGCATTGCACATATGCACAAAGGCAATCTCAACATAGTTTATATGCATGCTTAAGTATCTTTCTTATCCAGGTGCAAATGGAAAGTACATTTATTTTGATTATTAATACTGTTTCTCAGATTTCTTTTTGTATCATGAAACATTTGCCATGCTGAAAATATTTGTTATGACAAGAAAATATAAGTATAGAAATACACAATGTCTCCTAATTTACAGACACTGATTTCCTTAAAAAAAAAAATCATTTTTTGAGGCAATGGGTTTAATAAACTCTAATGAGATTTTTTGTTATTTGTACCTTCTTTGACTTTAAAGCAGGATATGCAGAGCAATCATGTGGAGGAATTACCTGTGTCAATGGTTTAGATTGCTTTCAGAACTGACTTTCCGTAGTATTCAAATCTTTGATATTTCTGTACTGAAACTACAGAACTACTCTGACAAATTATTTGTGTCAGAATCCTAGCCCATCGTTATTTCAATTGTTTTTGTAAAATATTCTGGCCTTTACAATCATTCCTACCTGCTCTTACATATAATACTTCCAGGATTATTCACTAATACTTGCTTATGCATTGTGACACCAAAGACAGTAAGAGTAAATTCAGCATACACTCATTTAACAGGATTGTACTTTGTACTTGAAAATTAAGCACTTGAAAGTGTTACAGAAATACTGCTTTTAAATGATTCATCATATATTTAAAAATAGTTGTTTTTTTTAAATATACATTTCTGTTCTTTGAGAGCTTCCCAGAGCTGTAGGTTAAGAGTCAAGGTTTATGTATTCTACTCTGAGCATTGCCAGCATTTTTGTTGCTTTACTTGAAGCAGTTCAGCAATTTTTCTTAATTTTAATGTAACCAATGATTGAAATTTTGCATTGTTAAGATTTGCCTCATCTTGGGGGTGAGAATATGATCTGCAAAGGACTCAACATTCAGCATGCTAATTGTGCAGGAGGGTTTCCTTCAGAGCAGTTTGGTTCTGTGAACTAGATGCCTGCCAGCACTACTCCAGGTGCCTTCCCAATACATGTTGTCTGTTTCCCTTTCCATACATGGCTGCAATTTCTCTTCAATGCACAATAGAGCATGAAAACAGGGACAGTTTGGAGACTGGCCTCAAAAGCACCTGATTCAAATTAAAATGTTGACACTCACCAAATAAAAGACAAATTAAATTACTTCCGGTTGACCATAAGTATGCTGGGAAAGTTCAAAATGAGCTCTGAACTCCTGAGTTTGTTCTGCGCTGAAAGTATGAAACCTTTCTTCCCATTAACAAGGAATTACAGAATTAAAAGTTGGCAGAAATTTTATTGGCAGAAAAGAGAAATGCTTCCAAGAAAACAGACATTCGGAGTGGCTGCAGTATACCAAAGAAGCACTATTACATTGTGGCACAAGACTGCCTCTTAAACATTCCTCTTACAGAAGGAATACATAATAGACATAACCTAATGGATTTTGATTCCTGAGTGAAGGACACGTGTTGACAAGGGCCAAGTCTCCCTGTGGTATTGTTTGTAGCTAGAAATAACTTCATATACTTGAAGGCAATTTCTACTGCAAGTTCTGCGTACCTGGAACTATGGAACATCATTAACATGAGAGAATGTAACACCTCTGTTCTCAGACTATTTGGGAAAATAATTGTTTCCTAGAAAAGGGAGTTGAAACATTTGAAAATAAGCAAGGAGTCAGTTTCAGTTCCAGGTTTTTTTTTTTCTTCCTTTTTTTTTTTTTTTGTCAGCTACAGTTACTCTTTGTAAACAATTTAAACAATTCTTACTTGCATCAGCTTGTGCTCAGTAGGTATTGCTTTCAACAGTGCCTTGAACTTTAATAAGCTGGTACCCATAGTTTGTGCCATATTGCTTCAAGAATTGAAAGCTTGTGACTAAAATAAAAAAGGAGGTCATAGGATTTTAACTGCCACCCAGAAGCAGAAGTTATATTAGAATGACTTCTGGTTTCTTTTTAGCAATTATAAGAAAATAATTGTTTGCTTTTATTTCCTCAGCACTGCTCCTTTATTCCAAAACTTCCTTTACATTTTTGTTTTGGTTGGTTGGTTGGTTGGTTTGGGGTTTCTTGGTTTGGAGTTTGTTTATTTGGGATTTTCTTGGTTTTGGAGGGGTATCTGGGGCTCATTACATGTGTGCAAATCTGAAGATGCGAAGTTACAGCCACATGCTCGTTATGCCCTCCTGCACTGCTAGCAAAGATGTTTTGCTATTAATATGGTGATTTAGATTTAGTTTCCTATTCAAAATACTTAACACTGGCTAGATATGAAACACAGGCAAAAACAGAGGGAAAGGCCACAGTGACATCTGATTAAATAGTGATAAATCCATAGACTTCTCTGCAGTTTTATCCACTTAACCAAAGGTCCAAATGGGTGCTCACGTATTTATTTGAATGACTCCTGGTTTATAAGTGAGACAAAGTAGGAAAACTTGGCTGAAATTTGCCGAGGCAACTCCAGAGGGGATGCCTACAACCTCAGAGTGAGGGAAAACACCATACCCAAGAGCCTCCGTCTTCATCAGTCAAGAGACACCAGAGGAACACCAAGTACTCCACAGGACTTGCCCAGGAGCCGGCAGCGCTGCTGACTCAGCAGCTGACTATAGGGGGCTGTGCCATCCCTCCTGACACCACACCATAATGGATAAACACAGCCCTGTGGCGCATGGCAGCCCTGGATTGTGGAGCAGCAGCTCAGGCAGGAGAGCAGGCAGGTGAGCACCCGCCTCAATGCCAGGGAGGAAGCTCTTCTCTGGTTGTCCCCAGCGTCAGCACCACGGACCTGATGAGGGGGGGGCTGCAGGGCGTAGGGTGCAGGGTGTAGTAGATGCCTCCACTGGTCTCTCAAGATGAGGGTGCACAATGGGAAAGGCTGCACTTAGTGCCCTTGTGGAGATTCTACTGCAGAGGGGGCTGAGCTGCAGGAGGCTGTCGATGGACTAAGAGATCTTAGGGAAGCCGAGAGGAAGCTGGACTGCTTGCTCCAGGCCCAGACTGTGCAGGGGCCACAAGCATCCAACCTAGCACAAGCAGAAAAGACAAAGGACATTAATCCAGGGAGCTGGGAACTTGCAGCCAAAGAAATAAAACCCAACAAGAAAAGGAGGAAGAGGAAAATTAAAAGTAATGGGCATCCACCAAAGCTGAACATCCGCACACGGAACAGCTTCATAGCTCTGCAGGGGGCTAACAGGGTAACATATAGCACACCAAAGAAGCAACCAGTTGCTGTGACAGTCAGGAGGATCACTAGTGTTGGATCCAGGAAAAAGCGGCGACTCATAGTAGCAGAAGACTCCACTTTGAAAGACACAGAGGCTCCCATCTGTCTGCCAGATCCAGTCTCAAGGGAGGTGTGTTGCTTACCAAGGGCCCAGAGATCAGGGATGCTGCTGAGAGGTTGCCTGGTCTAGTCGTCCATGTGGGCGCCAGTGTGTCATGGGTTCAGCAGTAGCAGTCATTTTTCTCCTTCTTAGTAGTTGGTGCAGCACTGTGTTTTTGACTTG